>RJWM01000119.1:75522-295764 GCA_004363535.1 Dasyprocta punctata | reverse complement strand
ACAGATAAATTCCAATATGAGTAAATTTATGAACAACTATACCAATAAAATGCTAAATATTAATGATTTATGAATTTCAATTAAAAAGCAGAGAATTCACTTTTGATAATCAAAAATATGGCTCAACTATATGCTATCATTAAAAAATTCAGCTTAAAAACATTGGAAATCAGTATGAAAAAATATACTATAGAATCATAAATTAAATGAAGTCAGAGTGCATATATTAATATCCATTTGATCTTGTTTTGTAAACCTATAATGCTACTATTGTGGATTTGCTGTTGTTGTTTGTTTGTCTCTTTTGCTTTTTGTCTTTCTTATATGTGTCTTTTTTTCTCTTAAATTAAAAAAAAAAAAATCAAGCTGGGCGTGGTGGTGCACGCCTTTACTCCCAGCACTCGGGAGGTTGAGGTAGGTGGAGCTTTGTGAGTTCGAGGCCGGCTTGGGCTACAATGCGAGTGAAAGCCCGGCCTGAGCTACATAGTGCGACCCTGCCTCAGAAAACTAGGGCTGGGAGTTTGGCTCAGTGGCCTAAGCACCTATCTGGCAGGTGTGAGGCTGTGAGTTTGATCCTCGGTGCTGCAAAAAAAAAAGAAAATCAGAAGTAGTCTCCTTGACCAATGGAAATTATGAGATAATAAATATCTATTTATTATGTTAAATTTGACCTAATTTGTCAGGCTGCAATAGATAACCTACCCATTCTCTTTCTTTTATATAATAACCTTTAGATTCACTACCATCCCAGCTGTGGACCCAGAACAGTTTTTTAAGGATATAGAATAATAGGTACTTTTGCCATTACACTATTTAAAATGACATAAAGATGCTTTTTCAATGACTACATTTAAAAAGAAGACTAAGTTTTGCAGTGTAACTGAAGTTATAATTTCATTTCTATATGCTACATTATTCAAATTTCTTCAATTAACTACTTAAAGCAGCATATGAAAATCAAACATTTACACAAATAAATAGTTTTAAACTTAGCAATATAGACCAGGAAGAAAGCTATACCCCACCACCACGAGACAGCCAGCATGCGGGCCAGAGAAAACCAGGAAGGAAGCTATATCCACCCGCTGTGAGTCAGCAGCAGCCACACAGGCTGAGGAGAACCAGGAAGGAAGCTACCCCTGCCCCCAAGCAGGCCAGTGTGCAGGCTGGGGAGAACCAAGAAGGAAGCTATGGCCCCACACTATAAGCCAGCCAGCCTGCAGGCTGGGAAAAGGAATCCCCCACTGCATAAGCAACCAGCTGATTGGGAGGAACTGTATTGTTTGATTGACTTTGCAAGTATAAAGCCAGTAGTCTGAGCAACTATTTCGAGGATAACAACATGAAATATAGTAACTACTGTAAATTCCCTATTGTCTGATCACTGTTTTGTTTCATTTTATTTCCTTTTAAATAAATAAACTTAGCAATATAAAAAAATAAAGATAAATTCTGAAGACAGAATGAATAAGATTTTTTTTGTACAAAGATTTTTTTTTGACAGATTGACTACAGGGTACAAGAGAAAGAGAGGAGGCAAGAATGACTGTCGTTACTTGGCTTGAGCAGCTCACAATTTTGGAGGTTGAAAATCCAAGATCAGGCAACCTCAACTGTTTGGCCTCTGGTGAGGGCCCTGCAGATGGCATAGCAATGGCAGAGTGCATGCAAAAGAAATCACAACGTGAGAAGAGAAGACTAAAGAACTCAGGCGCCAGGCTTCCTCTTTGTTCTTTATTGTTTGTTTGTTTGTTTTCTTTTTAAACAACTCATTCTCATGATAACTAATAGAAACCCTCAAGAACTACATGAAGCCCTTGTTCAGGAGGCATCCCAATGATCTAGTCACCTGTCAGGACCTCCTCAAGCTTTCACCACCTCAACACTGCCATATCAGGGCCCTAAGTTCCAGCACATAAACCTCTGAGGGCTATACCCAAACCATACCAAGTCATAGCACCTAAAAGTCAGGTCCACAGCATTGCAGGAAAGTGACCAATGTAAATACACAAGTAATGACTACATGAGGGAATTTAAGGAGGGTGGCAACACCCAGGTTCAGCAAATGACAACCACTGCTGCCACATCTTTGGAATTTTCAAAGGAAGGTGAGATGCAGCTTTCTAGATTAAACCATACAGTTTTCACATGTGGGCTTAACTAAAATACAAAACAAATAAACAGCATGTGAACTGTATACACACACACATTTACCATATGCATATGTAACATCTGCATCCTGTTCAGTTTTCTTTTCTCAGAGACTGGGATAGTCAAACATTTGGTCTCTCTGCTCAAGCAAACATGAGGTGTACTTGTTATCTAAAGTTTAGATGTTTGCATACATCATGTACCATGGAGACGGGTTCTGTCTTTCCTTGAACCATTACCACCTTTCTACAGGATTTGTTAGTACTGTTATTTATCTTAAAACATACTTGCATTAATTTGCGTCTCTCTAACAACCAGTGACATTGAACATTTTTTCATTTTTTCGCCTGAAAAATGTGTATTCATCTCAGATGCCCATTTTTGGATTGGGTCTTTAAATTTAGGAGGTCTGATTTTTTTCAGTTTATATGTTCTTTAGATGCATGTCCTTTGTCTGAAGGACAACTGGTTAAAATCTTTTCCCACCCTGTGGGTTTTTCTTTTCACTCTGTTGGTGATTTCTTTTGTTGCGCAAAAGCTTTTTAATAGGATGGGATCCCAGTTATTGATTGTTTGTATATATTAAATGAAGTAAATTGAACTCATGTGTAAACAAAACATTGTCTTCCTGGTGTGAGAAACTGAAAGAGTAGGACCAAAATGTTCAATACGCATTGAAATGAGAAGAAATTGTTCAAAAGGAAAGAAGAACTAGGGTGGGGAAGGGATAAAGAATAAAGGAAAAAAGACATTAAAAAAGGCTAAAATGGAAACAAAATGTTGTAAATAGAGAGGGGAAGATGGGTTGAAGGGAAGAGAGGGGATTGGGAAAAAAAGAGAAATTAAAATACATCATGTACAGGTAAAATTCCCTATGACGAATATGATCATTATGTATATCTAAAATGTACCATTAAATTTAATTACAATTATATATATCTACTTTGCAAGTATTACAAATTGTTATATATACATATATACACACACACACTCACTTTGGAAGCATCAAATATACTGATATGTTAAAAGATACAATTTTCATTTACTATAATTTTAATTCATACATTTATGCTTATGATCCATTTTGAGTAAATGTTTTTATATGGTGTGAAATAGGGGGTTCAAACTCACTTTTTCATGTGTAGATAACCAATTCTCCAGCACCATCTATTGAAAAGACTGTCATTCTCTCGTTGAATTATTTTGGTATACTTGTCAAAATTAATTGATCATAAATGTTAGGGTTTATTTCAGTTCTGTTCCTTTAATGTATATGTCTATTTTATATCAGTAGAAGCTAGCAAGTTTTGTACTTGGGAATTAACTTCTACCCATCCCACTATAGTCATTGTCTTACACAGGAACATCCCAAGGTATGTCTGCTTTTTCTCCTAAAATGTAAAGTTCTATAGATCAGAGATAGCTAATCATTTCCGTATTTCCATAGCCCATGATGATATTTAGCAATGTTACTAAAACAGTTTGCATTCACAAAATAAATAGTGTTTTCTAAAAAAGAATAAGGCCCAGTGTACTCTGATAGTGTATAAATGCTATGGCTGCACAAGTATTCTCCAGGAATAAAAGGCTTGGTCCCCAGGGTAGCACTACATGTAAATGGTGAAAACTTTTAGAAGTGTCTTCCTGTGAGAAGACCTCAGGTCATGTGTAAGAGTGTCCTCAGTGGGGATCGAGTGACTTCAATCTTCCTCTTCCTCTTTCTGTCTCCAGGCTCAGGAGGTTAAGGGTTTGCTCCACTCTGCCCTCCTGCCATAGTGTGCTGTCTTCACTAGAAGCCAAAGAAATGAGTCCACTCCAAGTATTTTACCTATTTTATCTTCCAGTAGGTTTAATGTTTCTGTTTTAATGTTTAGATCTTGATTCCTTTTGATTTTAATTTAGCACATAGTGGGAGATATGGGTCTAGCTTTAATCCTCTGCAAATAACCAGATTTCCCAGCACCATTTATTGAATAGGCTATCCTTCCTCCAGTGTTTGTTTTGTCCCCTTTGTCAGTGATCGAATGGCTGAACATGTCTGGGGATGTTTCTGTATCCTCTTTTCTGTTCCACTGATCCCCATGTCTGTTTTTGTGCTGTTTTTTTGTCCTGTTGTTTTTATCACTGTTGATTTATAGTATGGCTTGAAGTCAGGCATTCTGATGCCTTCTGTTTTGCTTCTATTGTCCAAGATTGCTTTTGCTATTTTGGGTCTCTTCTGGTTCCATGTGAATTTTAGGACTTTTTCCTCTAGTTCAGTGAAAAATGCTGTTGGTATTTTGATTGAGACTGCACTGAATCTGTATAACAGTTTTGGGAGTATGTCTACTTCGATAACATTGGTCCTACTTATTCAGGACTGGGGGATACTGTACTGTAGTTTCTTTCTAGATCTCTTTCTTCCTTGGTAAGTTCATTCCTAGGTATTTAATTTTTCTTGATGTTACTGTGAATGATATTGTTTTCATAATTTATTTATTCTTTAGTTCAATACTGGTGTACACAAATTCTATTGATTTTTGTGCTGATTTGTATCCTGTTGTATTGCTAAAGTTAGTTATTAATTCTGAGGGGGTTTTTTTTTCATCTTCTTTGGATCCTCTGTGTAGAGTATGACATCGTCTGCAAATAATGATAATTTGAGTTCCTTTCCTATTGTACCCTTTTTATTTCTTTCTCTTGCCCAATTGCTCTGGCTAATATTTCAAGTGCTATGTGGAATAGTATTGGTGATAGTGTGCATCCTTGTCTTCTTACTGATTTTAGAGGGAATGTTTTCAGTTTTTCAGTATTTAATATGTTGTTGGCCATTGGTTCATCATAAATAGTTTTTATCAAATTCAAGTATGATTCTTCTATACTTGTTTTCTTCTGGGTTTTATCATGAAAGGGTATTAGATTTTGTTTAAAGCCTTTTCTGCATCTATTGATATGATCATATGGTTTTTGACCTCACTTCTGTTTATGTGGTGCGTAACATGTCTTGATTTGTGTATTTTGAACTAACCTTGCAGCTGTGGGATGAAACCTACTTGGTCATGATGCATGAGCTTTCTGATGATGTGCTGCATTCTATTCACTAATATTTTGTTGAGGATGTTTGCATCTATGTTTATTAAGGAGATTGGCCTGTAGTTTTCTTTTTCACTTGGGCTTTGTTCAGTTTTGAAATCAGAGGGATGTTGTTTCCCGTAAATGAATTTGAAAGCACTCTGCCCCTTTCAATTTCATGGAGGGGTTTGAGGAATATTGGGGATATAAAATCATTAAAAGTTTTGTAAAATTCAGCAGTGACTCCATCAGGTCCTGAACTCTTTATAGTTGGTAGTTTTTTTTTTTTTTAAACATCTGAATTTCATTATTTTGTTATTTGGCTGGTCAGCGTTTTTGTTTCTTCTTACACTAGTTTTGTTAATTTATATGAATCTACAAATCTGTCTGTTTCTTCAAGATTTTCCAATTTATTGGAATACAGTTTTTCAGAGTAGTTACTAAATATCTTCTGGATTTTGACAGTGTCTGTTGTGATTTTGCTCTTTTCATTTCTAATTGCATCGATGTGAACTTCTTTTCTTTTTCTCTCGGTAAGTTTAGCTAATGGGTTATCTATTTTGTTTATTCTTTCAATGAACCAGCTGTTCAATTTGTTGATTCTTTGCTTTTTTTTTTTTTTTTTTTTTTTTTTTTTTTTTTTTTTTTTTTTTTTTTTTTTTTTTTTTTTTTTTTTTTTTTTTTTTTTTTTTTTTTTAGTTTCAATTTCATTGATACTTGCTCTAATCTTCATGATTTCCCTCCTTAATTTTGATTTGGGTTTGGATTGTTGTTTCTGAATCATCTTAAGGATCCTCAATAGGTTATTTGCTTGAGTTCACTCTAGTTTCCTAATGTGAGCATTGATTGCAATGAATTTCCATCTTAGGACAAATTGCTTTTATTGTGCTCCATAGGTTTCAGTGTATTGTACAGGCATTGTCAGTATCTCCCAGAGATTGTTTAATTTCTTCTTTAACCCACTGGGTGCTCATGAGTGTGTTATTAAGTTACCAAATGCTTATAAATTTTCCGTGGTTTCTTTTGTAGTTGATTTTTTTTTTCACTGTAAACACAGGGCGATTTCAATTCTTTTATTTTTATTTAAGCAGGTTTTGTGGACTAGTATGAGATCTGTTTTTGGAGAAAATATTGTATGCTGCAGAAAAGAATGCATAATGTGTTGCAATAGGTTAGAATATTCTACAGATATCTACTAGGTCCATATAGTCAGGGTGTACGTTAACACTAATATTTCTTTACTGATTTTTGTTTAGATGATTTCTCTTTGTGAAAGTGAAATATCAAGATATCCCAATATAACTGTGCTAGTACTGACTTAATCTCTTATTTTCAGCAGTATTTGTTTTATGAAAGTTGGTGATCTAGTATTTGGTGCATAAATATCTATATCTCTTCTTGTTGGATTGTTACCTTACCTATTATGTAGTGACCTACTTTGTCTATTCTGATCAGTTTTAGCTTGAAGTTTTCATTGTCTGGGATTAAAATTGCTACCCCTGCTTGCTTTTGGAGTTCTAATGCATGAAATACTATATTTTCTCCTTTGATTTTTCAGTCTGTGAATATCTTTCTGGATTTGATGAGTTTCTTGAATGCAAGATACTGTTGTATTCTGTTTTTTAATCCAGTCTGCCAGTCAGTGTATTTTAATTGAAGAGTTGAGGCCATTAACATTGAGAGATATTACTGAGAGGTGTTGATTAACTGTCATAGGGAAAGGCAAGAGCATTCTAAACAGAACCTCAGTTTCACAAGAAATAAGAGGAAGAATGCATAAATGGGATTGCATCAAATTAGAAAGCTGCATAGCAAAGGAACCAATTAATAAAGAGGTGACCTACAGAATGGGAAAAAACATTTGCCAGCTATTCCTCAGACAGAGGGCTAATATCTGGAATATACAGAAGACTCAAAGAATTAGATCACCTAAAATAAAAGTCCCAGTCAAAAGTGGACTAGTGAAATGAACAGACAGTTCTCCATATAAGAAGTACAAATGGCCAACAAGCATGAAAAATGTTCTCTATTTCTGGCTATTACCAAAATGCAAATTAAAACAACCCTAAGATTTCATCTTACAAAAAAAAAAAAAAGGAAAGAAAGAAAAAAAGAATGGAAACCATCAAGAAGTCAAAGAATAACAAATGCTTTTGTAGATGCAATTGAAAAGGAACACTCCAGCATTTTTGTTGAGACTGTAAACTAGTGCAAACATTATGGAAATCAGTATGGAGAATACTCAAAGAACTAAAATTAGAAATTCCATATACCCAGCTATTCCTCTTCTAGGTATCTTTCCCAAAGAGCAGACATCATATTACAGTGATACATACAATTACATGCAATTTATAGCATCACAATTCTTAATAGTTAAACCCTGGAAGCTGCCTGTATGGTTATCCACAGATGAATGGATAAAGAAAATGTGGTATCTTTGCCTAATGCAATATTACTTGGCCATAAAGAAATACAAATAGGAGACATTTGTAATAAAATGAATACACCTGGAAAATATAATATTGAATGAAATAAACCAGACACACAAGTTTAAATACCTAGGTTATTTCTCATCTGAGTATGGCAAAATACAAAGAGCAAAATAAAGGATGAATAGATGGAAACAAGGGGATAGATCTCTTTCAAATGTCCAGAGGTCCGCAAGATAAAGGGAAAAGCGATAGAGGAAAGGAAAAATAAAAAATACTAAGATAGGTCACGTATAGGAACCTAGTAACCACAATGAATGTTAATATCATGCATCATAAACATGAGATAAGAATAATAACGATGACAATAATGAAAATGAGAAAGGGAATTTAGAAAAGGAAGTAGGTAGGTGGGTGGGAAAGGGATTTAAAAAAGAAACAAGCTGTGTTCTGTATATATACCTACTCTCCAAGATGAATGTAAACTTCAAGTACAGCAAACATATTAATAAAAATAATAATTTAAAACAACATACTTAATAGTAATAAATTTGAAAAGTTTATATTAGTTTAAATATGAATAAATAGTATGGAAAATGCCAATAGAAAAGAAATGAGCCACTCAATGTTGAACTGCAACCTGCAGAACCACGAGCCAGAAAATTTTCTTCTTATGAATTAATTGCCTCAATATTTGGTTATCATGACAGAAGCTGGCTGGTACAATGAACCCAAAATAAAAGTGGTTTAAGTAAGACATGTTTGTTTCTCTCTCACATAAAATAATGCAGGAATGAAATAATCAGAACTGATTTGGGAGCTCTGTGAAGTTGTCTGTGTTCTAGCTCTCGGTTCTGCCATCTCTCAGGTGTGGTATCCTGTTCTCAAGATCCAGAAAAGCGATCACTGGTCCAGCCACTATTCACTAGGCTGCACCAAATTGCAAGGGAAATTAGAGAATGTGGTATTCAATGGGGAGTAGTGATATGTCCAGCTAAAAATCAATATTCCTACTCTAATTAGGAAGAAAGAATTAATATTAGAAGATTAGCATTCTCTACAAATAAGGAGATTACATTCTAAAATTTCTCTGAATCTAAAGAAAGTGAGGTATTTAAGAAGTTCCCAAGAGCTCCAGATTAAGTGGAGCTGGGATGAGCTTGTTCTTTGTTTTTCAGGCACTGAAACCCTAGCCATCTGAAACACTCATGTGGGGTTACTCTTCCCACTGGAATGTGGCCCTTGAATGTGTATTTCCCAAGAAATAGTACCATACAACCTCAGTCTGAATCTTCTTAAATGTCTGGACATCAAACTTAATTTCTTAATGTTCCATTTCCCCTGAGAACTAGACTAGGATGAAGGACAACGAATTAGTCTCAACACTTAAAAGATACTAGGATTTCATTATATTATTAATTGGCAGTGCATGAGTGTGTCAACAGAACTTTCAGCATGTTCAACCTACAAGGATATATTTCCAATAATTGAGAATGTTGCTACCCCAGTCAACAGAGTCACTTACGGAAGATGAACAAATTTTTTTCTCTTCTGTACATTCTGCACAGAAAATATATTACCTTTGCCTCACCTACAATTTCAATTCTCAATAATTCTTTTGTGTACTTTTATGTTGCTTCTTATCATATTTATTGGTTCCTTTAAATCAAAGAACAATAATTCCTAATCTGAAAAGAAATTAAAATCCTTAAGAATCATTATTTTATTTCCTGTTATAGTCATAACATTTCTTCATCACCCTGGTCCAAGAAACAACCAAATTGTGGCCACTTCTTTTGGGCGAAGTATTAAAATCTCTATGAAATATTTTCCTCAGAGAGATGTGGGTGATGTTGCCTTTGAAAAGCCACATTAGAACTTAGAATGACAAAAGTGTAAGGTTGTCCATTATCCCCACATGTAACAAGCTTTCCAAATGGCTTCTGGGTTACAAGTGTTTACACTCTTGTTTAGGAAAGAAGGGATGCCACGATAATTAAGGATCTGGTATGCTCTACATTTTAAAAGTAGGTCCATGTTTTGTGAAGAACCTCTCTATTTTTCAGACGTATAATATGGAAAATCTGTAAAGAGAAAGAGAGGGGAGAGAGAGAGAAAGAGAGAGACAGAGAGAGAGAGAGAGAGGGAAGGAGAGAACTCTGCCTTTAGAATGGGTAGGCACTTCCTCTTACTGGTGTGTAAAGGTTGATAACAATGCCATCAAACTGACTTATAAGATTTTACTCCTAGGATGAAATAACTCTTATCTATTGGTGGTGGTTATGGATCATAATTTATGAATCAGAATAAAATGTCCCAAATATTTGCCAATGCCTGAATCGTCAAGAAATAATTACAAATATATAAATATATGCACATCGACTCAACTGAGGATTACATTTTTCTCCATTATGATATTGCCAGTTACATAATAAATTTACCCAGAATATTTAATCCAATTATTTCTCTTCTATTGCTTCTAAAAGGGGCCCTGCCACTGGATGAAGGCCAATGATAGATCTCTTGGAAGCAATAAACAAGACAAGCAGTATTAGAACCTCAAGTGAAAGGGGCTGATTAGGATTGAGACTCAGAATTTCCAAAATTCTTCCAGACCAGAAACACAATTTCCTAACGTTTCAATGCTAACTCAAAGTCAGTATATTAACAAGCAGGTGACTTCAAGAGATAGATTGCAAACTCAAGACTGTCAGAGAAGGAACTAATGACATGATTGAGCCACGCTGATGAGAAAAATCCGAACAATTTTGGTGTTGTTCTTTGTATTCTGTTTTCTGACAATTTTACACCATGAAGTGCTTTTTTCTTCTGCTTTATTCCTGGCCTTCAATTCTGAAAACTGACTTTAATAAATCATTATGTTAAAGATACTCGCTTCCTTTATTTTCTATCTTCCCTACTGTGCTTAACAACTGTACTCACAAGTTATCCTCACTCACACCTGATGCTAATGATCTAAATAAATTCTACCCTATTAATCCACGATATAAGAAATAGAATAACCATGCCTATGAGAGAGAGGGGGAGAAAATCTGTGCGTATTAATCTGTAACCTTGTCCTAAGAGCAGAAACAAACTCTACACAAATCCTGATCTTCTCTTGTGGGGAATTCACAACTGTTTGCCTAAAACTGTGGTACCATTAGGACACAGGTCAAGAACAGAAAAGAGAATTAAGAATGAAGTGCATACATACTTGTAAATATTTTTGAAATTATATGAGGTATTTAAAATTTTTTCAAAATTGTATTTTTAAAATTAGTCATCTTTCAGCTGCTGCTAAAAGCTGCTGTATAGAAAGCACAGTTACTATAAGGTGATGGGAAAGCTTTTCATCTCTTCCCGACAGTGGGAGCTCCAGATGCATCTAATTCACAGAGGCTGGCTCCTGCTCACATCTCCATGCATGAGTCGGTTCTGACAGAGTGTTGGTTTGCTTGACTCCCTCTTCTCTAGCATTACTATCTTCTGTGATACCATTTTTGCCTTGATCTGCAGAAGTGTGAAGCAAAATGTGTTAACAATGGTTATCTCTAGCAGGTGAGATTATAGTTGAATTTTGGTTTTTGATTTTTTTAAAGCATCTCTATATTTCCCAAATTTTCTATATAAATATGTATTATTTTATAGTCAGGAAATAAAGCTATAAAATTTAAAGCAAGCGATCAGACTAGAATCTTTTAAAAATGTATTATTTAGGAATGGTGAAAAATGGATTCTGTTAATGGTGTACCTAAAGCTGATATAGGAGAAGAGGAAAGAATCAACAGTTAATAGAGAATTTAGATATGATTAGACACAAAAAACAATGAGATGTAGATGACTGTAAGTAACAGATGTATTTTCACAAGATTTTAATGAAAGCATTTATCTTGGCAAGCAGAAAGCTAATACTTACCTGTGATTTTTCATGTATCAAGACAGTAATGTTCTTCTGGCTGTATGAAACTCATAAAAAGAGACCACTCTTTCTTAAACTACTTTGCAAAGTAATGAGATTAAAAGAAGTCAAATGAGATGGATGGATGTGAAAGTGTTTTACAAACTTGAAGTGCTGTGTACATATATGCTATTACTGTTAGATCATTATATTCTAATTCTAGTAATTACAGGATGACTTGCCATAGAGGTCTCATATTTCCAGAAAAAGCAAATTTCCAAAGGTTTTTGAGATCCCCCCATTCTCATCGCATTTAAGTAGGGAGGTGTCTCTTGGCTACCAATGCTAGCAATTCCTAGTGCAGTACTTCCATGTCAGCCTTAGAATGCTGTACTTTAAAGGCGCTGTTCAGTGTAATTCCACAGGCCAAACAGTCACTTCCTACTGAATTTATTTTTTTGATAATAAATTCTTTTCTTATTTTAAAAAGAAAAACAGAACAAAAGGATAGAAATGATACAGAATTTCAAAAAAAAAAGTAAGGAATTAACACTAGTTAACATATTACATATTGTTATCTTAGAAGTAGTTGCTCAGGTTACAAAATCTAGGCACAAAAGTGATCGATCAAACAATGACAGCACAAACTGTTGTTTTTGATGAGCCAACAGAGATTAGTAGTATAGTTATCTAACATACATATACATACATCCATTTATATATGTTTACCAACATACATATAATCTTTTCCATTCTTCCTCTTTTCCTTTCCCCCTATCTTAGTTGTTCTGTCTCTTTGGGCATATTCTTTCCCTTCCATTATTACAATACCTACTGTATATTTTGGATCTTATTACTCCTTCAGGTTTCTATTTTTTATTATTAATTTATACTAGGAAGACAATATGATATTTACAAATGTGAATCTGATAGCAACACAATTTGTAATAGCTAAATCTTGGAAACAACCAAAATATTTCACCTGCAGAATGGATAAAAAAAGATGTGGTATTTTTACACAATGAAATATTACTCAGTTATAAAAAGGGATAATCTTGAGGCTTTCATAGGTAAATGGATGCAACTTCCTACTTTAGATACAGGAGAAATGTCAGGAACCATCAAAATCTCCAGCATTTTAAAAATACACCAAACAGATACTAGAAAACACAAGCAAAAACTAGCTCTTGTAGCTACAGAGTGGATTCACCTGCTCTAATCTCATAGAAATGCTAATACTGGCCAGACATGGTGTTGAGCTGAAGGTGAATTATGCCTAGGCCAACTTGTCAGTTATCATTGCCAGATTGCAGGAGATGGAGTAGAGGACTCAGCTGAATACAGTCTGCTTTCTGTAACTCAGTGATCCTGGGAATTTGGCACCACTACTTTAACCTGGAAATATCAAAGATTCTAAGGGATCAAGAAGGCTTGGGTTTTTGCTCCAAGTTCATCTCTAATTAAGAATGTGATTTGGGGCAAGTAATATAACTTGGCAGATGTCAGATTTATTATCAGTAAAACATGATTCAATGAGTTAATAGATTTGAATACCCTTTGCAAAATTGTAAGTACCAACTAAATAATTCTTCCATCCAACAACGTCATGAATATATTTAAAATTTACCACACATACAGAACAGCACATACAGCAACTAGGAGTTTTTTGTTTCCTGTCAAAATGTACATTTCCTCAAGCATTGGTTGGTGCTTACATTTCTTTATCAGCTCTGTGGTACCTCATAATGTGACACTTCTGTAAATCCATAAAGCTGTGATCACAAACGACACAAACTCGGGCTGGGAGTTTGGCTCAATGGCTTAAGTGCCTGTCTGGCAGGCACGAGGTTGTAAGTTCAATCCCAGGTGCCGCAAAAAAAAAAAAAAAAAAAAAAAAAAAAAAAAAAAAAAAAAAAAAAAAAAAAAAAAAAAAAGACACAAACTCCTAGTGGAATTCTCTCTGGATGGTGTGGAATGTTAAACATCATCAAATAGTATGTCCTAATTTCAAAGTCAGAGCACTGAAGCTGAACTGAAAATTCAAGAGGTTTTTGGAGAAACTGACAAGCGATACATTAAGACGAGCACCAAGTTCCAGACCAAATTAAGGTTTTATAAAACCGTGAAAGAAGATTGGAGGGAAAAAATTCTTGTGGCAGATGGGGTCCTGGAAATAGATGGGAAATATGTGCACTGGACTGACCAACCTCTTTGGGAGTCAGATACAGGACCTGAGGCTGCCCTTCAAAAGGACTTGTGTTACTTGACTCTAAGAAGCAGCGTCACAACAAATGCTAAGCAACTAAAATATATTCTTGTTGAGTAATAAAATTTTACATGGTGCAAAGAGAAGTGAGGTGTATGACACATGTGGTAATTAGTAGTCTGGTACTGATTATGTCACCACAGATAGCCAGAAAAGCCAGTTTCTGTGTCAGACGTGTTAAAAATAGAAAGCATGCCACAGGGTACAGTAACTTTCTCCCCAAGCATTTCAAGAAAGAAATTATACATCCAACTTTTGTGCTGGTGTCTATTACACAATAATAAGAATAAGCTAGTGAACCAAGACTCAGTTTTCTACAAGATCCCAGAAATGTATACGGCACCCCATTCTCTAATGGAAAAGCTGGAGAAATATAAATGTCAAGGCCTTGAGAACATCAAAGGCCCCATTGGAAAAGTCCCCACTCAGGAAAATGTGTGGGTCTGAATTCTTGCATTCTGGAAAGGCAAAGGGCTGAGCTGATGATGCTGGGATGAGACACTGAGGCCTTAAGAAAAGTGAAACAAGTATAATAAAGTTGACACACACCCAGAGACTAGCTTTCTCCTTACAACAGTGTTTTAATTTGAAAGTGTTTTAATTTGAAAGGTCACAGAGATGATTTGACATATTAAGTGACAAAAAAATTGTAAGACTTGCCCCTAATTTGGATTTGCCTTCATTTTTACACTTAAGAAAATGCAATGTTTGTCTTAATTTGTTATGAAGAAGTTTTATATTCCCCATTGCATAGATAAGTACTACTAAACCATTTTCTCGGTCCTTTGTAAAAGATTACAACTGAGTGTTCCTTATAATGTTCAACTATTTCTGACCTTCCTACCCTCCTCATTGTCAAAATTCATTTTGGCGTAATTGTTCGTTGTTCAAAATTGTTTGCATTCCTTTCTCCTGAAAAAACACTCACCTTTTACCTAGGACTACACTTGTCTAGGTATCTATCTTTCCTATTATGTATCAGATTGAGAAAGAATATTAATGTTAAGAGGGCAGCTTTTGGAGACAGAAAATTGTAGTTTCAAATTCTTGTTCTGCCTCTTACTGGCAGTAAGAGTTCAGTGATCTAGAACAAGTTATTGTACTTAATTTATTTAATTCTCAGTTTTTTAATCTTCAAACTGGGACACACTGGGAACCATCACTTCACAGGTTAATGTAAGGGCTTAAAGCAGTTTGTGCGCCTGCACACTCCTCCACCCCTTTCTTTGCATTTGAGTCCATTTTAGGTGCCACATGAATGTCTGTTTAAAGATTAGACTAGAAATAAATAAGGCAGTAAAGATGGAGGTGGTAACAGGCAATCTCTTTGAAAAAGATATTTTCAGTCCTCCCCAGATTAGAAATATAGCTTTACCATCATTCACCCAACAAGTGTTTTATACGAAGTATTCTATCCAGTTTACCAACTGAAACAATATCGATCTGCTCACATTTCATAAGCACTATTCTCACACTCACAATGTCACAGGTGCTTTAGAGAATAAATCCAAATCAATTACAGAAAAAACATAACTACAAATATGGACCGATTTATATATGACACATATAAAGTCTATTATAAAACTAGCATCAGCATCATTAGATGCTAACTTTTTCTTAGTGCTTGTTAAACATCACACTCTTTAAAAAGTTCAACCTGCATTAAGACATTTAAACAGAAACAGAAGCAGTTTATATTTAAGACAGAATGAAACATTATTTCAAACTCAATAAGCCTTTTTAGCATCTTAACATTTCTCTAGCTAACAGTGTAAGAAGTAATCTATCATATTGCATGCAATTAGCTCATCGTGTAGATAAAAAGGTAAAACCATCCTGAAACAGGAAACCAATATTCTTCCTGTCTAATCAACAAATCTAAAATTTATTCATTTTATCTATTTACTCTTCTTGTCCACCACAACATGCTGCTTACACATTCAGCACAGCCTTATGACAAAGAGAAAATTTTCGTGAGTTACTTTTGTATCTCCACCCCCTTAAAGAAAAGAGGAAAAATTGTTTCATACAGAAGGCGTTAGTTGTATGCATTAAAACTGCCGCCTAAGTGTGGGCTAAGGTAACCAAGAGGGATTTCACCTACATCCATTCAGTCAGTTTATGGGGGTTTAAAGAAATTCCAAAGAGTCATCAGAGGAGGAAAAATAAAGGTAATGCTTTCTGCCACACAGGTAGAGTCTTTGAAAATATGTGTAATATGTAAAACATTGTGACACCCCCATATTATTTTTCCAGAATTAACAGTATAAATTGCTTCTCTTGTTCAAGAGCTTCCTATCATCCTCTCTAATCACTACTCACAGTAACCTCAACTCCTGCCACAATGTACAAGATGCTGCTCTTGTCTTGCATTGCACTAACTCTTGCACTTCTCACAAGCAGTGCACCTACTACTTCAAGCTCTACAAAGGAAACACAGAGGCAGCTGGAGACATTACTGCTGGATTTACAGAAACTTTTGGACGGTGTTACTGTGAGTATATTCTCTTTCTACCTAAAATTATGGCAATTGGGTTTTTTTTGCTGGAGTTCATTTTCTAATAATAATGTGTTATGCTTTCTTAGACCAACCCCAGACGCCCTGGGATGCTAAAATTAAAACTCTACCCACCCAAGGAGGTAAGCACGACTTTTATGTTTATATATGTTTTAATAAAATTAAAAGTAGTATGAAATTTGTACAGTGATTGAATTAATAGCACTTCAGTTGAGGGGAAGGTGACTAACTTCAATATCTTGTTTTAAACCGTAAGTTTGACAATGGAGTTTCTGTTAAACAGTTTTGCTTGCATTTTTATAAATATTTGTGTGTTAGGGGAGAGGGAGTGAGAAGAAAGTACAGCAATAATGTTCTCACCTTGCTCCTGTAACAATTTTAAAAGATTATGTTGACTTCTATTTTATTGAAAAATGAGAAACTCCAGAGATATTTGATCATATCATTTTAGATATATAAATCAGAAGTGATTTCAGAGGAGCTCATTTAAAATATGCTTATTGTTTTAGGAAAGATTTTCTTCAGTCTGTCTTCAAGAGTTTGCACAGTACAATAACTAAAAGCACAGACTCTGGGGCCAGATTATCTGAAGTAAAATCCCAGCTCTGCTGTCCTTGTTTTTATGATTTCAGGCAACTTGCTTATTTTCTTTGCAAGTCAGCTTCTTACCTACTTATAAGAATAATAATGTCCAAAACAAAAAATGAATAATAATGCATGTGCTTAGTACAGTTTTGTGAAAATTAAGGACAATGACTAGCAAGTAGTAAACATTATATAAGCATAGTAGTGAAGGCAAAATTATTGCTGGGAAGTATAAAGTAAAATTTTGGACCAATTTTTTTAAAAACAGTAAAACTAGAAACTTAAAATACTATATGACATTTCCCCCCAGACTTAAAAGCTTCATTTGGTTGTTTTGGGATTCAGAGAGGTATATGCTAAGCAATAGATTACCTGGGCTTCTACAGCTACGTGAGGATGCAAAACTTCCTAACAGTTGTGCCTATAAACAGAAAATGGGTACAACCTTGGTGCCAAAAGAGCTTGTGCTAGGGTAAATCCAAACAGAAAAAAATGGGAGTTAAGTAGACGAAGATGTGATCTTGTTGATCCACATCTATTCTAACAAGGAAATTCTGCTTCAAACTACTCTACTGAAAGAGGAAAAAAAAATAGCTTGTTCCTCTAATTAGA
This sequence comes from Dasyprocta punctata, assembly GCA_004363535.1. NCBI lineage: Eukaryota > Metazoa > Chordata > Mammalia > Rodentia > Dasyproctidae > Dasyprocta > Dasyprocta punctata. Next base: position 278,251 of record RJWM01000119.1, on the reverse strand, counting down.
GTCAGCAACTTTTAACTTCAGCAATAAAAAGCCACTAGACTGATTTACAAAGGAAATAACTCCAAATTTTCATGCCAAAAAACGCAACCCCTGAATTAGTAGAACTTTTAGTAACAAGTTGAAAGGGCAGTAAACGGACACATCAGGACATGGGTGTTGTCTGGTTCTACCTTTTTGCTAAAGATTGTTAGAAAGATGACATGAGAGGATGTACATAATTTTAAGGGTGGTGGAATTCTTTGAAATCTAAGTTTCTAAATGACGACTGAAACTGTTTGAAACCTAAAGCAAAGTGATAAACTCCATTCATTTGTTCACTTAACTACCATTCCACATTTTCAATCAATTTTAGAAATTAAGTCATTTAATTCAGAAAATGCTATCTTAATGCTATAATGAAAAAGTTAAAATTTAATCTCAGCTCCACTTACTCACGTGCCCTTGGGGAAGACACAAATACTGAGATTTAACTTTCTTATTTGTAAAATGGAGGTAACATTACTATACAGTTTATCTCAAATGTGGTTGTGAATTTAAAGAGGCTTATTTAGGAGAAAACACTATGGAGCTTTTACAGAAATTATAATGTATAATTAAAATATGAAGTACTATCTATATTCTATCTACCTGTCTGAAGATCTGTCCAAAAATCCTGATGAGGTATTACGACTTTTAATTTGATTGGGACAAATAATTTTTTAAAAATAATGTAGTAATTGCAGAAAAGTAAAAATTTAACACACAGTTACATGTGTTTTGCTCCAGGGAATATTAAGACTCATTACTACATGGTTATAATAATCTAATCTATAACATTTTAGGACTGCAATAGAAGGTATTCAGGATTCCTTCTATCCTGTAACATTTTGTGATTCTTAACTCAGATTATCAAATATTAGAATCATAAAATATGATTCCTATACTTACATATTATTTGGCTCTCGTTCTAATGATATCTGTGCAGACTGGAAAAGTAGCCTACATCTGTGATTGGCATTTGGATGCAGAAATGTTGACATTTTACAAAGCCTAACTAAACTGAAACAAATGACTCATTAGTTCTTAAGAGTTAATCCTAAAGTTTTGAGTCCTTCTTTTCCCAGTCTTATAATGTAAACTGCATTGGTCCATTTTTACAGGAATACTAGGAACAGAGATAATGGTAAAACCTATATGCTACTACTACTATTTTTAATAAAATAAATTGCAGATTAACTTCTGATTTTGATGTTTAATATAGGGTACATGAGTTCATAATTATTTTTATTATTATACTAGGTCTCAGAATTGAAACACCTTCAGTGTCTAGAGGAAGAACTGAAACCCCTGGAGGAAGTGCTAAATTTAGCTGAACGCAAAGACTTTCCCTTGGTACACACCAGGGATTTCATCAGTAATATCAATGTAACAGTTCTGAACCTAAAGGTAAAACATTACTTTTATTTGCTGCCGTGGAGGTGGGAGGAAAGTAAGGCAGGGTGGGGCGAGGGGAGAAAGTACTACATTTTAAAGTGGTATAACATTTTTGGTATTAGTTGGAGTATTTGTGCAATTAATTAGTCAACATTTAAAATCCACCATGAATCTGAAACATCTGCAGTGTCAGATGACAAAACTCTTAGCTTTCTTTTTTCATCCTATTGCCAAGTACAAAATTCATAGTTAATTGGCATATAAAGAAGCAGAATAATTTTAATTACAATAGTAGAAGCAAGTTTCTAAAAGTAGGTAACTGGTTGTTTCCAAATATGAGTCAGTTTATTAGCGGACTCTTTCAATTTAAATTATTTGAAAAATACATTGAGATCAGTGTCATGTAGATATTGACAGACTAGGTTCCTTATCTATGTCAAATAGTTTGCTTTAAAAATCACCAAGTAACATGAGGAAACTCACTGTAATCTAATAATACAAACTTAAAAGAAAATTCGGTAAAAATAAGAAAACATGTTTCAAAAGCCCCATACTCTTTAAAATTTAAACACTTTCACAAAGAGATTACAATGTTCAAATATGTATATGAGTGTATCACACTACAACAGTTTTTTTTTAAAGGAAATCTTTTTAAAAGGAATAATTTACATCATGTGACTCGAAAGGAATTACTGCAAATTGAAAAACCATTCCATATCTCGGTATACGTCATAATATTTTCTTTTCAGCTTGTCAGGAGGCACAGTTGACATAGCTCTTTTCAGCAGAAGAGGTTAATTTCTATAAGGTTAATCCACAGAACAAAATTTCTAATGTTTACCCTTTTAAAGTTGGGAAACCCATCTGCATTAATATTGGGGTGGAGTGGAGCGATAAGTCTATTTATGGCAATGTCCTTCACATAAATTTCCCCCAAACAGAAGCTTGCCCTAATTTACTCTGGGAAAATATAAAGAAGTTCACATAAACTGAATAGTAGGAGTTTCTTAATCAGGGTTTAGAAAAGAACAATGGCACATATTACTTCATATATATAACCCATATCAATACAGATATAGATGTAGATACATGCCCAGAAAAAAGAGACAATTTTTTGTATATGATATTTAATACAATATTTGTCTAGAACTGTTTTCATTCAGATGCTTATTCATATCCAATTCAGGAAAAAAATCTTGTTTTTATTGACAAAAGAATTAACAAATGAGACAATCCTAGCTTGTGTGTTACTATTAATTGGTATCATAAAAAATATATAACTTTGGCACATTAGTTTGATAATTTTAAGAAAATGTGAATTATTAATATACTTAACATGCTTAAAAATAAAGGTCAGAATCCTGTAAGACTTGGCTTGAGAATAAATACATGTGGCAAATCACAGAAAATGTTAAAAATATGAAATTTTCTTTTACAGGGATCTGAAACAGCATTCCTGTGTGAATCAGATGATGATGGAGTAGACGTCATGGAATTTCTGAAGAGATGGATCACTTTTTGTCAGAAAATCATGTCAAGACTGATTTGATTATCATGTGCCTCCCATTTGAAACATATGGATTTCTATTTATTTAAATATTTAAATTTTATATTTATTTTTGAATGTATGGTTTGCTACCTTTTGTAACTATTATTCTTAGTTTTCAGATCATAAATATGGATCTTTTAAGATTCTTTTTGTAAGCCCTAAGGGCTCTAAAATGGTTTCATTTAAATTATTTATTGGAAAGTATTTATTATTATATTGAATTTTAAATATATGTATGTAGATTAGTTAACAAAAATATTTAATAAAATTATTGATTGTAAACAAGCCTGAATATTTGTTATTTGGGGAACAGCACAAAAATAAACTGTAAAATATTTCTGAATTATTCATATGATCTGTATGATGGCTAAAGAGCTTGCAAAAATCACTTTTCTCCTAGAGAAAATGTAGATTAGAGAAAGTAGACGCTTCAGAGCTGATTAGAAACTTAGTTCTTGTTTGACAAATACTTATTAGATATTTTTCTTCTTAAATTCAAACAAAATTCCTAACACAAACATACTTCAAACTCCTTGTCTTAATTTTTTTGTGTTACTATAACAAAATCGCTGAGGGTGGTTACTTGTTACTCAGAATAAATTTATTTAGCTCATAGTTCTGGAATGCCAGTGTCTGGTGAGGGCTTCATGGCAGATGACATCACAATGGTGGGAGCATGTGTGAAAGAGAGATTTTAGTGGAGGTGTCAGGTTCACATTCTTGCAGCAATGAATCTAGTCCCACAAAATCTCACCCACTGTCTGAGACAGCATTAATGCAATCATGAGGGTGAAGCCCCATGAAGTACCTTTCACTACTCTTAAATGTCCCATCATCTGAACAACACACTGGGGACCAAAATTCTAACATGAAAATTTGGGAGACAAACCATATTCAAAAAACAGTACTCAATAGAACTGGTGTATCAAGAGGCTTAGAAGTACAGCCTAGGTCTATGTCCCTTCCTCTCCTCTGGTTGGGCCACATGGGAACCATAATTAGAGATTTAAGGGATGGAAGAGTTTTTCTTCCTTATGAGGCAGTCTATGGATGGCTATGCCTCCTGACCTAAGAACCTAGATTTTCTCACAGTGGCACTTAGGATGCTTTTTGCTCTGGGCTCTGATAATCTTTCCTTTCATTCCTCTTTTTAAGATAAAGGATGCTATTCTGCTACTACAAGCTCTAGTGTGTTTGTACTAAGCCATCACAAATGACTTGTACCTTGACTAAAGCTTTGTAGATCATTTCTTTATTAACTTCTCCTTCTAATTGAGTATGATATCTGTTTCCTGCTGGAACTCAGGCACAGTAATTGTACCAGAAATAGCCTAAGGAAACAGACTCTCGTTATAAAATTTAGAATGTAGATTTTTCATATATTCAGGAAACAGCAATAATAGGACACACAAAGTCTATGGGATAAAATAGCCTCCTAATTACTCAACTTATCATCAATGGTAGCATGGGATGAAATTCAGATGAAGGCAAGGTGTTAAGAGATCAAGTGGCATGATGTTCAGTCACAAGTCAACAATAGTTATAATAATTATAATTATCATCTATATTCCTATGAGGCTCCAGACAGAGAGCAAAAGGGGAAAATCATAAATTATGAATGCACAACTAAAGACATATTTGGGTAGCCAGAAGTCCTCCTGGGCGGTTTTGAAGGAGTCCTTCCTTTCTTGCAGTCACAAGGCAGCAATGACAGAGGGTAAAGCTGACGCCGGACACAAGGTCTACAAAGGTGTAGTGTGAATTAAAAATTTAACCTTTTCAGGTTTCTTACACTAAGGATAGGGAAGGAATAGGAGTCTGAGATAAGAGATGATGATATTTTGCCGGACATAGAGGAGGCTGAGACCTCCAAACATCTGTTTCCTGTTGAGAGAGGCAACCCCATTTATTAAGTACCTTTTGAAGAAAAAAACCTTCAGTGACTTAAAGATTGAAAACACTTCAATCATCCTCATTGCCTCTGACTTTAAAATGGGAGCTAAGGTTTCAACACTGCCTGTGCAGTGAAGGTGTTTAGGGGAAGGGAGGTAAACAGCCATGATAGGTGATTTATTTAATTGAGATAGGTGTAGCTACTTGGAGTTCACAATTTGATGAAAACAACAGATGACATTAATAGTTGGCTGAGAAAGGTTTGGATTCTATAATACCTCTGGAATTATGCTAAAGTGCCGAGCTTCTCTAGAGAAGAAAAAATTCATAGAACTGGGGAAATGACAATGTTGGAATGAATACATTATGGCCAATCTTTCAACAATATTAAGATAATATTATATGAAATGTAACAGGAACACTAAAAGTAACAGTAAATGGTGAGGTAATGAAACTGGTTTACCTGATTTCACTGAGAATAATGGAATCCTGACATGATAAATGTCAGGTGGTAGCAGTTAGTCCTCAGAAACTAGGTAAAGGCAATCACACTGTAAACTACCGGATCGAGCACTAATGAATGTTTTGAACTGAAAACAGTCTGCAATGATGAACCATTGCAAAATATGTAAAACAATCAAACAAAACAGAAGAAAGATTCTTGCCCTTCTGGGTGGAAATGAATGCAAGGTGTCATCCTGGCTTGTAAGTCCTGTTTCTATTTCTCAGAATGAGCCACTGCACAGACCTGATATCCCTGCTTTAGGGGAGGCACTGCTACAGATATCTACTGTAAAATCTTCCCCAAGCCTTTTTTGAAATGGACATTTTCCAGGAAGATCATTTACTAAGGAATAGGAAATATTTAGATTTTCTGGGATTAGGTGTTAGATAATGTTTCTGACCTGATCCTAAAACTCCACTGTAAGCCACCAGGAAGAATAGAGTGTTATGGAGGTCAAGTGAGAGGAGATGCATTAGCATGAGTCTATCTCAGAAGGGTGCAGAGGGTAACAGACCCTCCCACTGTACACTCTTAAAGTGGCCAAGAATGTGCATTGTTCAGGTTTCCTCCCTTCAAGAGAACATGCTGTAGGGAACATAGTAGACTGAAGAAGCTAAGAAAACTGTTGAAAAGCAGGCCTGACTATAAGAAATAATAAAGAAATAACTAGTGACTGAAAGAAAAATATCCCAGATTAAAAATAAAAAATCACACACACACACAAAAAAAACAAATAACACCTTGGAAAGTAGAAAGTAGACAAGTAACTATGAAAACCAACTAAAGTTCTAGAACAAACTGTAGTACTGAAAAGTATAAAAGATGAAAAATTCACTAGATGGTCTCAGTAGAGACAGAGAGAGAGAGAGAGAGAGAGAGAGCGAGCGAGCGCAGGGGGGAGATTGGAGATCATATTTAGCAAAGCAACTTTGCAGAAATCTGTAGAATGGAATACCAGAAAGAAAAGAGCTATACAGAGAAGAAAACTAAAGAAATATGTGTAGAAAACACCTGATTTTCTTTTTGGAAAAAAAAGTATGGATTTAGATGTGAGACTACAGAACATGGATATTTAGATGTGAGACTACAATGCCAGACAGAGGAATTAACAGAAAGAATGTGCACTAAAAAACTGTAACTTCAACAACCACTAAAGCGTTTAACTGGATAGATATTCACATTTCAGTGAGATGGAGAAACCCTGCTGATACCCTGGGAATTTGAAAGACCACACCTCAGAAGCAGGGGTAATTTATTCCTAGAGTAAGGTTACTCATAACCTTCCCTAAAAATCTTAAAAGCAAGCATTGAAAGACACAAGATGATCCAGCAGGAAATTAATTCCTTTCCAAAACAAAATTCAAGATCTCTAAATTAAGACAGCAAACCCCAGAACTCAATAACAAAACATTAAAAATATCCAGAATATAAGCCTAAAATGACCAAGCATGTGAAAAAGATGGACAAGGTGAACTTTTGTAACAGAAAATGGGCCCCCCGGCAAGTACACTTCAGTTTCTTTGTTGCCCAGATAATAGTTACTGTTCCAGTTCCAGTTGCTTTTGTCTCTTAGAAACAGCTGGTCACTATGATGCATAACTGATCACTAGGATGCACATTGTATGACCCAATCCCCAATTGACAAGCCATTCTCCTTCTGTACTTCCTTCTTGCTTATCCTATATAAGCCATAGACCATAAAAAATCAGGGTCTGATATTTTGGGAATGATCCCAATAAAATGAGTGTTAACTTTTTATAAAATTACAAATACACTAAAATATCCAAAATAGGGTTGGTGATATACCACAGTAGTAGAGGGATAGCCTACCATGTGAGGCCTTAAGGTTGATCTCCAGCCTCACACACATACAAATATTAAAAGACAAAGAGATGGTGAAGAAAAATAAAACCACAGAGTTCCTGTTACCAAATATAAGATTTATTGTAAAGTGACATAATAATTAAGACAGAATAATTAAAATGTGTATCTTAATGTTTATATCAGATGTATATGTTTAATTCAATAGAGGGAGGACAGTTTTTCAATAAATATTATCAGGTCAACTCAACAGAATACATATATATATAAATATATACATTTATACATATATACATACACATATATACATATATGTACACACAATGATATTGATATATATATATATATATATATATATATATATATATATATATCAGCCAGAATGTAGAAGCATTTCAAATGTCCATCAACAGATGGAATGATAAATAGTAACAAAACTGCTATATCCATGCAGTGGGGCATTATCTGGAATTAAAAAAGGAAGGAAATTCTGATATATAGTATAACATAGATGAACCTTAAAAACATGCTTAGGAAAGTAAGTCATACAGAGAAGAGCAAGTATTGTATGATTATACTTTCAAGGATTACTTAGAACAAGCACATTATTAGAGACAGGCAACAGAGTTTACTGAGGGACTGGAGAAGTAGAGGGAGGAAAGTTATTTAATAAAGATACAGTTTCTCTTTGAGATAAAAACTTCTGGAAATAGATAATGGTAATGGATGCACAACATCTTGAATATATTTAATAGCACAAAATGGTATGCCTAAAAATAGTTAAAAGAGTAAGTTTTATGTCTATTCTATTACAATAAAAATACATGAATGTGACTTACAGGTTCTATTCCTACAGTAATGGCCAAAAATGGAAAGAACTCAAATGACCTTAAAAAGATGAAGGGATAAAGAAACATATCTCACACACACACACACACACACACACACAGTCTGCCAAAAAATGAACACACACCTCAGTAAAAGAAAAATATAATACGATGTTTTTTCAACAGATGTCATATATCATAGAAGACCCACTATAATGCCAGTCCTTAGAGAAGAAACTGAAAATGCATTGCAGAAATCTCAGTGACCAAGGATACCCAACCAGAAGTTCACTGTATTAATAAAATGTCTGGAACCTAATGATCAACATTTTGACCCCTCTTGTAATTGTTGTGGCCAAAGGTAGCTTGTATTATTCTCATGATATCTGAATAAATTTAGTATTAAAATACTTAAACAAGTTATTTTCCTGAAGTGTCTTATCATTCCAGGCAGTTTTCAGCTTTAGAGAGTACAACTGCTATGTTTTAGATACAGTTTGAGTTTGACCCCAAGTGTTCATGTGCTGAAATGCTGTCCTCTGTGCAGAGTTATTAAGAAGTGGAGCCTAGTGGGAAATCATGCCATGGGAGAGATTAAGGACAACTAATTCATGCCATGGGAGGATTTAAGGACATTTTCTTAATGCCCTTAAGAGAAAGGGACTATAGGATTAGTTCTTTTTTTTCTTTTCTTTTTTATTTTAAACAGAAGAAAGGTAAAAAATTAAAGTAAAACAATTCCACAACCAGTCAATAGGAAAATAACAATAATCAGCACATTGCATATTGTTATATTCACAGTAGTTGTTTAGTGTATAAGATATAGACATGAAACATTGTCCAGAAAATTATTAGCACAAAACTTTTGCCTCAATGTATCAAGAGAAACCAGCTATAAGACTATCTTTTTTGTTATGGTTGCTCTATTATTTTCAAATAAACATTTCGCATTAAAAATGAAATCTGAATAGGATTAGTCCTTATAAGAACAAGTTGTTACAAAAGTCAAAGCCTGACCCATGAATTGCTGCTGTACTTTCTTTCTGGTGATGTGCTTTATTTCTCCTACACACATGGCCACTATTATGACACCATCTACAGACAGATATTCTCTAAAGTCGAGCTGGTGCTGGTGCTGTGATCTTGAACCTCCATTACTATGAACTAAATAAATCACTTTTCTTTATAAAGTTGTCCAGTCTGAAGTATTTTGCTATAATAACAGTTATACAAGAGGTGGAATTGATAAAATTTTAATAGTAAATTATCAGAGAAATCATTTACAAGAATTTATATCTAAAGTTTTCATAAATACTTCATGCTTCTGTAGTAGGAAATTCAGATGTTTCTAAACATGAAGAATAGCTATATTAGCATTCTTGGGGAAGATATATACACATACATATTTTTCAATAAGCAAATATTTATCAACTCACTGTTATTGGAAATAATTACTTTGGAGATAATAATAAATAAAATGAGTAAATTTATGAATTTTAATAGTATTAAGGCATGTAAAAATATGTGAGAAGAAAGTGATATAGCATATGAGGGTGTAGAGACAGATATTTAAACGAGGCGGTTTCATAGAAATTATATTTGATCAATCCCTACAGTGGGATGCATTTAGATAAATATAGATGATATGGAGATGTTTTGTCTTGCAATACTGAGGGAAAAAACATAAGCAAAGTAGCAGAAGTAGCCAGGCATGGTGGTACAGGACTGTAATTCTAGAACTCTGAGAGGCTGAGGCAGTAGGAATCTGAGTTTGAGTTTAGCCTTGGCCATTTCAAGAGACATTGTCACAAAATTTTTGAAAAGTGGAGAGAAGGCTGGTGATGTACCTCTGTGTAGGGAGTAGTTGAAGCTGGAGATTAATCACATGTGTGGGGCTAAAGCAAGGCTAGTTGGGAAAACACAGAGAGCTCAAAACAAGCCACATAAACAAGCTGTTCCAAGCACCAAGAAGGCAAGGGGCCCAGGCCAACCAAGCAAACAAGTTGCTAGGCAGCAGGGTTGAAATTAACATTCTTCTTTTGAGGGTATAAACGAATGTGCTACAGTGGTTGAGCAGTGCCTTTCCTCCCATCAAGAGAGTAAGGGCTTCACCTGACCCCAGCTTTGTCTCTTCTTTATTTTCTCATCCTCTGGCTGTCCTTCACCCCAAGAACCTCAAGGGCCACATGGATTGCAACACCTCTGTGCAAAAGCTAACACAAAAGAAGGAGGAAGAGAAGGAGGAGGAGGAGGGGGAGGAGGAGGAGGAGGAGGAGAAGGAGGAGAGAAACAAAAACAAAACCTAAAACCTAAAACAACACAAGCTAGAATGGTACAACAGGAAGGACAATATATATATGAACAGGATAGCATTATGAAGTAGAGACAATAAATAAAAGATTGATTGTGTCTTTTTATTTTCCAAAAAACAAAATCATAGAATTTCTATTATTTAAAACACTGCAGAGGCTGCCCTCATATTTTTCAGTTCTCAGATTCTGATAAATTTTGACAGTATCAGAGCTAACATATTTGAAGGGTGATTGATAATAATATCAAACTGCCTGTTAAAATATTTTATAGAGAAATAATTCAAAAGGAGTTGATTTACAAAGCACTAAAATTTGGAAAACCTATTCAAAGATATAGCTTAAAAATCTATAACATCTACCCAAAAAAGCTGTATGTTAGAATCCTAAGATAGTAAATTTCATATGCCTTATAGTCACAGCAACACTCTAACAGATAAGCATACCAAATTAATACCTGTAATAAAAATAAAAATATACGTTTCAGAAAATTATTCCTTGAAAGTTTCAAATGTTAATACAAACCCTTTAGAAGTAGTAGAACTTTACCATCACATAACAAGTAAAATTTTCATGAAAATAGAAAATAATACCAAATTAAAAGAACACAGAGAGAAGATATTCAGACTCAACAAAACTTGTAACAATAGAAACATGTACATTATTTTCAGGAACAAATAATATTTTGGTAGTCAATTTTATCCTTTGAAGTTTTACAAATATTAAGCTAAATAAAACTAAATATTTTCACAGCTATAACACAGGAAGGGAAAAAAAACAGTAAGTTGCATTTTAACTCAATTTAATTTATAGGATGGTATCAGGATCAAAACTTTTCTGAAGAGGAAATTCACAGGCTTCCTGTTTACTTAACAATATTCTTTTCTCTTTCTCACTTCAAAGAACAATTATCCTTATCTAGGAGCCATCAATTTCACCTCATTCTTAAAGAAAATAGATTTGTATTCAAAATTCATAGTGTTCCTTCATAAACCCTTATACATAGCTTGACCATATTCATATCCAGTCCCCCTCAAGAGAAAACATTTGTATGTATCTTATGTACATATACTACTTGCTATTTTTCACAAGTTTAACCTAAATCTTCCTTAAAATAATGCTCAGTCATGTCACTTCTTCTCATGTGCAAAATGAAATACATCTCCCAAGTACACTTCTTATTTTTGTTTGTGGTGCTGGGTATTGAACACAGGGCTCATGAATGCCAGCAAGTGCTCTGCCACCCCCCACCCATAAAAACTGCAAGTTTCTTTAATAGATATAACTGTAGGAACTTCCTATATACATGCTAAACAACACTATGTTTTTGATGAAAAAACTTAGAGCAATGCTTTTACCATTCCTTATGCCATGGCAGGACCAGAAAATAGCATTTCTATACAGTGGAGTAAATAATAGACTGTTTGAAGCTCAAGTTGGATGCCTCTTGCTCTAGCTGCCACATCCTCCTCACTAGCCTCTCAAAGGCTGAAGACTAGCAGTCTTCTTTCATATTCCACTACACATGATGATTTTTAGCAATAATACTATTTTTGCTAATAACTGTGGATAAAGGAGAGTGGAGCATAAGAAAATATAAGATAGTGTAAATTCCTAGGAACTCAAACTTTGAAATATTCTGAACAAAATGAGTTCCTTATTCAATGAATCTGATTCACTTCTACTTAACTATTTACACTTAGTTTATTTCTATTTTGGCTTCAGGCTTTTCAGTAATGTATTCACATCATAATCAATTCCCTAGCCACACCTGATCCAATTCTCTGACTAGCCTAAAATAAATTATGCTCCAAAACAAGTCATAAAAATAAGGTTAGGTGACCCACCATAAATCCATGCATATGCATAAAATCTCCTTACCATTATGCACAAACATTAAAGAATACCTGACTGAAACTGTATCATTCTCACCACCTGATAGAACAGAATATAGTCATTGTCTTCAAGTTCTTATCTCTCTTTCCTTAACTGTGGTCAATATCAACTCTAGTACTACCAACTTGTTGTTTTTCTGTAGGGTGCTATTTTTCAAAGAGTGGTTGCTGTGGTTTAGATCTTGAATGTCACTCAAAGGCCCATGTATTGAACACTTGTTCTACAACTCATGGCACTATTGGGAAATGTTGGAACCTTTAAGAGGTAAGGTTTAGTAGAAGAAATTTAGCTAATTGTGGAATGCCCTCAAATGGAACATTGGGAGATCTAACCCCTTCCTTTCTTTCTTTTGCTTACTGGCTATGATGAGGTGAGAAGCTTCTTCCCATTACACATTCTTCCACCATGATGTGTTACCTACTATAAGGCCAAAGGCAATGAAGTCAAGCAACCATGGACTGAAACTATTGTCATTCAATTGAGGATTATTTTGCTCAATTCAGATAGAAATCATGAATCAGCAAAGTGCAGCTCTGCTAGTAGCTCTGATGCCACCGTATGGCACCAGCTAATGATGGATGCCATCAGCTGACACAAATGGCTGATGCTTTCTGCTGCTATTGGTCACCACTGTTCAATGTCAGCTTGTTTCAGATACTATCAGGACAGTCTGGCAGATGTTGGTCTCTGTCATGGATGTTAGCTAGCTACTGGTCTATAAATCTCTTCAAGGCTAACAGCCCATAGTGTTTATTAGTCTTTTTTTTGAGACAACCACTCTATCCACACTTCTCAGGATAAAAACATTGGGTAGACTTATAGGACCTTCTGAGTTCACACTACCTGAGCAGATTTACAGAACCACTGGAGTCTTTTTTGTAATTTTTTAAAATCTTTATAAAGTTAATTGACATGAAAATGAGTCTTTATTTTAACCTGATGAGTGCAAGAGCACTAGGGGGATCACTGCACCAGAGGGAGTCTTCCCAGACTAACTTGAGAAATGCGCAGGCAGTGCTGCTTACACAGCAGCTGCAGGTCTGTGACTGGTCCCAATGTGGACCTGTGATTGGTTCAGATTCAGCCCTGTTGAGAAGTCCAAGGGCAGGTCTGTGATTAATTCAAGTAGATGTGGGGCTCCAGGACAGTTACATCTGTCATGGCCACAATTCAGTGAGGGTGTGGCCTATTTTATTTATATCTGTCATGTCTCTGGGAAAAATGGCAGGTGTAGAACCCAGGAATTTGGGGGAGTGCCATATGTTTTCATTACAGCCTATTGAGGTTTGAGGGGGATGGGAGTATTAATAATGGGTTCAGGTTCCTCCCTGATCTTAGCCACATTAGGGTTTTTTTTTTTTAATTTTATTAATAATAGAAGACAAGACAGAAGAGAATCCCCCATACTTGCTACATTGCCCGTTGTAAAGTGATGCTTGGGTTGCTGACCAGAGGCCTGGCCGAATCTACAAAACAAAAGTTGGCTGATATTCCTTGGTTGCTATCAATTTAGCCAGACCTCTGAGACAGCAGGCTGCTGACGGGGGTGGGGGTGGGGGTGGGGGGGGTGTTTGGTCCCTGATTCCAAGCCCGCGCGCCGGTGCCGCTCGGGCCGGGCGGGGGCCCCGCGAGGAGCCCCTCTCGTTCTCCTCCAAGGTCCCAGGTCAGGACCCCGGAAGGCAGTCCATGTTTAGTCCTGATGGGTGCCTGTGCCGCTCGGGCCGGGCGGGGGCCCCGCGAGGAGCCCCTCTCGTTCTCCTCCAAGGTCCCAGCAGCCATATTAGGGTTTAAAGAGGCAGTGACAGTGCCCAAAGTGACTGGAGTCGGGGAGGAGAATTATGGTTGACAGCCAAGCTGCACTCTTGTCTTAGCAGACTGGAGGACAATGGCTGCTAAATAATCGAGGACACTGAGGCAAGGTGTCCTAGTCTGGGGAAACGGTAGCGAAAGGAAGTGAGAGGGACTGGCATTGCAGCCAGTTACCAAATTACGCCAGGCGCTAGCCAGCACAGGAAGAGGGGAGCCAGGTATTTCTTGTCAAAACACCCAAAACTGTGATTCGAAATAAACATTTACCTTTTTTAAAATTGAGTATCTCCAGTATTTTGTCACAGTAACCATTCCTTGATTTTGTCTTGTTCTTTATAATTGATCACAAACTTTATTACAGGTCATCATTACCTATTACTCAGGCTATTGTCACCACCTTCAAGCTTTTCAACCTCTCAAACTTTAAAAACTATTGTTAAAACACTGTAATAGCAAAAGGAAAACCTCAAAATAGCCATTCACATGAATTTGTGTTTGTATACATATATGTTATATATATTAAAAATAATAGGATAAAGAACTTAACTTTATGCATGCATGAAAATTACAAAATTACATACACATATATATGTGAAAGTGTATATACACATAAAGAGGAAGACAGTAAATGTACACTCCTGGGATGGAAAGAACAGACAGAAAACTAGACATCTCTGTATATACCAAAATTTACAGATTTGCTTTATAATAGTCATTATACAGCTTATGAAACATATAGATTTTTTATTATAATTGTTATCGATGCACTGTAAATATTATATATTTATATATATAATGTAAGGATTAGATCAGATGGCATATCTCAGAAATTTATCATTACGTTGTATTGGGAGCATTCAAAATCCTCTCTACTAGACATTTTGAAATAGCCAACTAATAGTTGAAAATCATAGTTATCCTACTATGCTTAGAACATTAGAATTTATTCCTCTTATGCAACTGCATCCCTGTACCTATTAACTATCCTATTCCCCTACCCCTACATTTCCCAGGTTCTGTAACTATTATTGCATTCTCTGGCTGACTTGCTTGTCTTAAATAATGTCCTCCAGTTCCATTTATGATGCCACAAATGATAAAAATTTCATTCTTTCCATAGCTTCAATTATGTATATATACCACATTTTATTCATATGTTGTTGAACACTTAGATTGATTCCATCTATTGTCTAATGTAAATAGTGCTAATAACAAACATCCAAGTGCAAATGTCTCTTC
This sequence comes from Dasyprocta punctata, assembly GCA_004363535.1. Taxonomy (NCBI): domain Eukaryota; kingdom Metazoa; phylum Chordata; class Mammalia; order Rodentia; family Dasyproctidae; genus Dasyprocta; species Dasyprocta punctata. Next base: position 262,990 of record RJWM01000119.1, on the reverse strand, counting down.
AACATACTGATTTCATTTCCTTTGGACATATATCCATTACATACTACCATTACATGGTAGTTCCATTTCTAATTTTTTGAGGAAATCCCATACTGCTTTCCACAATGGTTATGCTTATATTTACATTAACAGTGTATGAGAGTTTCTATTGCTCCAAATTCTTGCCAGCATTTGTTATGTCTTGTCTTTTTAATGATAGTTACTCTACCTAGATAGATAATATCTCACTGTGGAACATTAGTGATGTTGAGCATTTTTCATGCACCTATTGGCTATCTGTATGTCCTTTTTGAGAAGTATCTATTCAGGCCATTCATCTATTTTATTGGGTTATTATTATTATCTGTTGTTGAGATCACTAAATCTTCTTGAAATTAATCCCTTGTCAGATGAACAGTTTGCAAATATTTTCTCCCATACTGTAGGTGGGCTGCTAACTCTGAGTGTTTACTTTACTACAAAGCAGCTTTTTAATGTAATCCCATTTGTTAATTTCTGGTTTTCTTGACTATGCATTAGGGTTTATATCCAAAAAACATCTTTGCCCAGACCAATGTCCTGAAGTGTTTCCCATGTCTTCTTGTAGTAGTATCATTGTTTAAGATCTTACACTTACGTCTTTGATCTATCCTGAATTGATTTTCATATCACAAAAGGCAGGGATCTAGATTCTTTCTTCTGCACATTGAAACCCAGTTTTCCCAGCATCACTTATTGAACAGATTTTCTCTAATCTATGTTGTATCCTTTTATTACTTTTGTCAAAAATCAATAGGACAAATTACATGGGTTCAGAAAAGACTTAGAATAGCAAGAACAACTCTAGGCAACAAAGCCAAGACAGGGGGCATCACAATACCAGATCTGAAATTACCTTACAAAGTGACTGTGGTAAAGTCAGCATGGTATTAGCAAAAAACAAACAAACAAACCCCCCCGCAAAAAACCAAAGAACCAAAAAACTCAGGTCTGAGGATCAGTGGAACAGAACACAAGTTGCAGACACAACCCCAAACAGTCACCTTATCTTTGCCAAAGAAGCCAAATATGTCCATTGGAAGAAAATCTCTTTAATAAGTGGTGCTGGAAAAACTGCTTTTCCATGTGCCAAAGACTGAAACTAGACACATGCCTATCACATGCAGTGAAGTTAAAATAGATCAAAGATCTAAATATTAAAGTGGAAACATTAAATTTACTGGAAGTGAAAATAAGTGGAAATACCAAAGACATAAGGGTAGGCAGAGACTTCATGAACAAAACCCAGACTCCAAGGAAAACATTATAAAGAATCAACAAATTTTGCCTCATTTAAAAGCTTTTACACAACAAAAGAAATCATCAACAGCGTGAAAAGACAACCCACAGAGTGTGAAAAATTATACCCAGTCACCCCACAGACAAAGGACATATCTAGAACATATAAAAAACTGAAAAGTATCAGACACTCCAATTCAAAGATCCAATCCAAAAATGGACATCTGAGATGAACAACTCACTTCTCCCATGAAGAAATACAGAAGGCAAACAAATACATGAAAAAATGTTCAACATCATTGGTCGCTTGAGAAATGCAAATTAAAACAACACTGAGATTCCATCTCACACCAGAAAAAATGGCTACCATCAAAAAAATCATCAAATAACAAATGCTGGTGGGCTGTAGGGAAAAAAAGGACCCTTCATCCACTGTTGGTGGAAGTGCAGACTGGTGCATCCACTGTGGAAATTAACGTGGAGATTTCTCAAAAAGCTAGGATTAGAGGTCTTATTTGACCCACCTATTTCCATTCTGAGTATCTTCCTAGATGAATTAAAAACACATCACAGCAATATATATGTACTCATGTTTATAGAAGTACAATTTGTAATAACTAAATCTTGGAAACAACCCAAATGCCCATCAACTGAGGAATGAATAAAAATGATGTAGTGCCCCAGCCAGCTGTGTGGGTATGAGCCCTGTCCAGCCCGGCATCCCAGTGCAATCCATCGGGGGAGCACCCGGCCAACTGCAAAAGTTCCGTGGTGGGCTGAAAATCTGAGACTAATCTGAGACTACATTTTGCTCTTTCACCCAGCCCAGCACAGCCCAGCACAGAGTCCTGGAGTCCATCAGGGGGAGTTACCCAGTCAGCAACATAGGCCGAGAGCTTCCAAGGTCCGCTCAGCCCAGCAAAAGGCCCCTGAGTCACACCTCATGAGTGTATCCCAGCTAGCTGTGTGGGTCATGAAAGTTCCAAGTTCTGCCTAGCACAGCAGAAGGCCCCAGCACTATACATTGCGGGTGCACCTCAGCTTGCAGTGCAGGTCCTGGAGGATCAGAGCTCTGCCTAAGCCAATGCAATACCCTGGTGCTATCTGTGGAGTACCCCAGGAAGAAGCACAGTCGAGAAAAGCTCTGTCCAGAGACCCTCCAGCCTTGGGAGGGGGAAGCCTCAGTGAGTTAAGAGAGGGTAGAAGCCCCACACACCATCTTTCCATCACAAAGGAAGCCTCTGTTCAGAGGAACCTAGGTGCCTGGCCCACCTCTTACCACCACTGGACAGTCTCCATGGTAAGTGCCTATGACTTAATCAGCTTGTCTGGAGGAACCCAGGAAAATGACAAAATGAAAGAGCAAAATGTAGTCTCAGATTTTCAGCCCACCAAGAACAAGCCCAGGAGACACTGACATGGAAGACATTTTAAATCACACAACTGAAATTTCTGAAATGATAGCAATTGAAGAAACAATTCCATGAGGCTATAGAGCAAATCACATCAGAAATAATCTCTCAGGTAAAAAAGAAATGACAAACATGAAAGAAATGTTGAGTGTATCTAAGGAAGACACAGATTTAAAAAAAGAGGAACATAAGGATGGAAACCTTTCAAATGAACAATATAGAAAAGAATTAGAATGCATGAAACAGATACAGAGAAATATTCAGGAAATTAAAAAATTCCATTGAAAGTTGATAAAACTGCTTGAATGAAGCTAAGATAGAACCTCAGAACTTGAAGACAGGATGGAAGCTAACGATCATGAAAGGAAAGATCTCCTAAAAATAATAAGGAACCAGGAAACAACAATTAAACAGCTGAAAGATGATGCAAAGAAAAATAATACCATACTGATAGAAGTCAATGAAAAAAAGCAGGAGTCAATACAAATGACATAAAAAAAAAAAACTACTTGCAGAAATAATAGCAGAGCTGGGGATACAACTCAGCAGCATAAGTGCCTGCCTGGCAGGCACAAGGTCCTGAGTTTGATTCCTGGTACCAAAACAAAGAAAGAAATAATAGAAAATTTTCCAAGCATGAGAAGAGAATCTGACATACAGTTAACTGAGGCATATAGAACTCCAATTAGCCATAACCAAAATAAATCTACACTCAGATATATAATAATCAAGATCCCAGAAATTTAGCACAAGAACACACTAATAAAATTATTAAAGAAAAGAAACTGATCACCTATGAAGGAAAGCCCATCAGACTCACAGCAGACTTCTCAACACAAAACATCAAGTCAAGAAGAGCTTGAAGTATTTCAAGTCCTGAAAAAAAACAACTTCCAACCCAGACTGATGTACCCTGTGAAACTATCCTTCAAAATTCATGGAGAAATAAGATACTTCCATGACAAATAACAACTGAAGGAATACATGACTACCAAATCAACACTACAAAGAGTACTAAAAGATACTCTAGAAAAAGATAAAAATGACCACAATTCCAAGAACAATAGCAGAAAGCAACCACCAAGAACTTAAACAGAAAAAGTAGAGAACAATAGGAAGATACCATGACAAAGATAAGTCAATACATATGTTATAACTATCAATGTAAATGGCTACCAAACCAACACTACAAAGAGTACTGAAAGACACTCTAGAAAGAGACAAAGATAACTACAATCTTAAGAACAACAGCAAAAGGAAACCACTAAGTAGGTCAAACAAATAGAAAACGTAGAAAACCAACAAGAGAAAAATAACATGACAGGGAGGGATGAGTCAGTACATATCAGTTATATCAATCAATGTAAATGGTCTCAACTCACCAATAAAAAGAAACAGACCGGTAGAGTGGATTAAGAAACAAAATCCAACAATATGCTGTATACAAGAAACACATTTAACTCAAAAGGAAATTCATAGACTGAAAGTCAAAGGATGGAAAACAGTACTTCATGTAACAGGAACCCAGAAAAAACCAGGGGTAGCTATTCTGTTTGCAGACAATGTGAATTTCAAACCAAGAATAATCAAAAGAGATAAAGAAGGTCACTACATACTTGTTAGGGGAAAACTTCAAGAGGAAGAAATAATAATCATAAATATATATGCACCAAATATGGGAGCACCCAACTATGTAAGACAGATATTAATAGATACAAAAAATCAAATAAGCAATAATACAATTATAACAGGGGACCTTAACACCCCATTGTCACAAACAGACATATCAACTAGATAAAAAATCCACGAAGAAATAACAGAACTGTATCAAACTTGTGGACAAACGAACTTAGCAGATGTGTACAGTGTCCCACCCAAGAACATTAGAATATACATTCCTCTCAGCTGCATATAGGTCACTCTCTAAAACAGACCATATACTAACCCAGAGAACATGCTTAAGTTAATGCAAAGGAATTTAAATTATCCCATGCATATCATCTAATCATGGTGCAATAAAATTGGAAAGGAAGGCAAAAGAAACCACAAAAAATCCATAAACACATGGAAACTAAATAACATTCTCCTAAACAACCAATAGGTTACAGAAGAAATTAACATCTACAGGTGAACAAAAATGCAAATACCACTTACCAGAATCTGTGGGACACAATGAAAGCAGCCCTTACAGGAAAACCTGATAGCTGTGATTTCTCATATAAGGAAAATGGAACGAACACAAATAAACAACCTTATGCTGCACCTCAAACTTCTAGAAACAGAGGAGTAAGTCAAGCCTAAAGCCCAAAGAAGGGAAGAAATTATAAAGATCAGAGCAGAAATTAATGCAAGTGAGACTAAGAAAACAATACAAAGAATTAATGAATCAAAGAATTGGTTCTTCAACAGAGTAAATAAAATTGATAAACCCCTAGCCAACCTTATCAAAAAGAGAGAAAACACTCAAATCCATGCAATAAGAAATGAAAATGGTGAAATTGATGCAAATCCTGTGGAAATTCAGATGATCATCAATACCTGTTTTGAAAATCTATACTCTTACAAAATGGAAGACATAGAAGAAATGGACAGATTCCTGGAAACATAGAAATTACCAAAACTGGATCAAGAAGATACAAAAATCCTGAATAACCCAATATCAGTTAATTAAATTTAAAATGTATTTAAAAACTTACCAACAAAGAAAATCACAGGACCTGACAGATTCACAACTGAATTCTGTAAGAACTTCAGGGAAGATTTAACACCAATACTCCTCAAACTCTTTAATTAAATTGAAAGAGAAGCAATTCTCCCTAACTCATTCCTAGAGGCAAGTATTACCCTAACACCAAAACCAGAGAAAGACCCAACAAAAAAAAAAGCCACAGGCCAGTCTCCCTAATGAACACAGATGCAAAAATCCTCAATAAAATACTAGCAAACAGAATGCAGCAAATCATCCAGATATTGTGTACCATGACTGTTATGGTTTATACACTGTGTCAACTTGAGAGATCTAGAAGCTTAATTAAGTAAGGCAGCAGCTCTACATCCTGGGGAGTACAGCACAAGCAGTTACCTGGTAATTGTGTCAATTTGAGAAGGTCAGAAGTTTAGCTGAGAGACTCAGCAGGGAGCCAGGGGTCTTACTTTGCAAACATCCTCATCCTGTGCAAAGGAAGGCAAGGAGATTTGTGAATGCTACACCCACCGTGGGGCGGGGTGGGGGGGCTGTCCTGTGTACAATATAAGGGAGAAGAGGCTTGCTCTGGCCCCCTTTTACTCTGGTTGCTTTTGCTGGGCTGCTGCCTTGAAGTGTTGCCCCTGTGCCATGCCACCCTACCTTGGAGCCACCTGATTATGGACTGAAACCTCCAAAAACTGTAAGCTAAATAAACCTTTCCTTCCCTAATTTTGGGTGTCAGGTATTTTGTCTCAGCAATGAGTAAAAAGTAACTAAGACAGGGGATTTGTTCCAGGAATGCAGGGATGGTTCAACATATGCAAATCAATAAACAAAATATACCATATTAACAGAGCCAAAGACAATAATCACAGGATCATTTCAATAGATGCAGAAAAAACTTTTGATAAAATCCAACACACATTCATGGTTAAAAAAAAAACAGAAAAAAATTGGAATAGATGGTCTTTACTTCAATCTGAAAAAAGTCATTTATGACAAACCAACAGTCAACATCATACTAAATGGACAAAAACTGAAAATTTTCACTATAAAATCAGGAACAAGACAAGGATGCCCACTATCTGCACTCCTATTCAATACAATTCTGGAAACATGAGCCAGAGCAATCAGACAAGATAGAGAAATAAAAAGAACAAGGATAGGAAAGGAAGAAGTTAAATTATTGTTATTCAAAGATGACATGATACTTTACACAGAGGACCCCAAAAACTCCATTAACAGACTTCTAGACTAATAAGCAAATTCAGCAGCATAGTTGGGTACAAAATCAACACTTAAAAGTCAATAGCATTCCTGTACACAAATAACAAACTCATTGAGGGAGAAATCAGAGAAACCACACCCTTCCTTATAGCATCCAAAAAAATGAAATACTTAGGAATCAATCTAACAAAAGAAGTAGAAGATTTACAGATTGAAAATTACAGTACTCTGGAAATGGAAATCAAAGAGGATTTCAGAAAATGGAAGGACATTCCCTGTTCATGGATAGGAAGAACAAACGTTGTAAAAATAGCCATTCTCCCAAAATTGTTATACAGATTTAATGCAATTCCAATCAAAATACCACTTGCATACCTCATACATCTAGAGAAACTTCCTAAAATTCATCTGGAACCAGAAGAGACCTAGAATAGCAAAGGCACTTCTGGGCAACAAAGGCAAGGCAGGAGGCATACAATCCCTGACTTGAAATTATACTACAAAGCTACAGTGATAAAATCAGCATGGTACTGGCAAAAAAAAACACAGACCCGAGGATCAGTGTAGTAGATTAGAATATACAGCCACAACTACAAACACACTCAGCTACCTTGTTTTCAATAAAGGGGCCAAACAAGTTCAATGGAAGGAAGACAGCCTCTTTGATAGTGGTTGAAGGCAAGTGATGAGTACCTGGGAATTCACTTATTACTCTTTACTTTTATATATTTAAAAATTTCCATAAGTAAACAAAAAAAATGTAGCAGAATGGTAAAGTAAGTTATTTCACTATTCTTCAAAAGTTCCTTTATCCCTACCAAACTAAGAACATCTGCTAGGTTTAACTGTTTTTCCACCCAGTGTTCTACATCCTAGCCTTAATGTAACATTTCCTCATTTCATTATGCTATCTCCTATTTCACCCTACCAAATTTTACCCATCTTCCAATGCTTATCTCAGATAACATTAGAGAAACCTTACAGATAAAGAGATTTAAATGTAGATACAACTTTGTTAGTGGGTTCTGAATATTTTAGAGGTACAAGTTTAAAATTACGAATTTAGAAGTTTTTCTTCAAGTAAACTATTTTGTAGAATTACAAAAATAACACAGTAAAGTGGTAACAACTACTGCTGTTTTTGATGAAGAGTAACCTAGAGACCTTCTTATTAAGACCTGTTATAGCCTGTATCTAGATAACCTCACAAAGTCGCCTCTGTTCACAGGTGTGGCTTTTCAGAGGTGGCTGGATATAGGGTATATAATACTGGGATTAGGGGTGTGTGGTACTAAATTAGTTCACTGATTGGTTTAGCATAGTTCTGGGTGTGGATAATGGGAAGGCCTACCCCAGGTGTGGGTGGCACTACCCAAGAGAATTGTAGCCTGGATGGCATAAAAGGGAAGGGGAGGTTTGTTTCACTGCTTGCTGCTTCTTGCCTGCCTGGCTGTGAACTATTTCTCCTCATCCATGTCCCTGTCAGGATGCCCTACACTGGAGCCAGTCAACTATGGACTGAAACCTCTACAAACTGAAAGCCAAAATAAACCCTTCCTCCTTTAAATTGTGGGTATTGGGTATTTTGTCCCAGCAATGGGAACTAAGACAAGCCCATCTTCTAAGCAAGAATGAAAATCACTAATACAAACTTCATCCTTCAAAGACAAAGATCTGAAATAAGAGAATTTAAATAATCTATGATTTATAGTCAATGTTGGATTTCTTGTCCAATTCTTGACCCTGCCACTAAATATCTGCCTTCCACTAGGTACTATTTCCTTATTCTTTATGGTCTTTCTTGGTACTTTCGAGATAACTTTCTCCTCTTTAAACCAAAACATCACATATAAGCGCATACAAAAGCACATTCTGTGCATACATGTTGAGTAGTGATACTTACCAGATTCTGTCTATAAAACAGTTGAGAATGTTTGTTTTACATTCCCCTCAAAACTATAAATTTCTTTTTTTAAAAAAGCATAATTTGTTGGAAAATTATATTTTACTAATCTCCATGATAGTTCCTAACTTAAGATATTAAAAAATATCTTGTATTTTCAAAGACAGATTTACTATCATGGAGAAGTAAAACAATAATAAAAGCTGGAAATATGCTGTGAAAAGAAATAACCTAATAAAAAGATTAAAAAATATTTAACAAGAAAATACCAGCTGGAGAAACAAGCAGTAAACATGTAACAGACTGAAATGAAATTTATTAATATATTTGTGTTGATCCTTATGATACTATCCATCTTTTATCGTTTTAAATTTACCAAAAGTGGCAACTTCACATGGTTCAGCCTAATATTTCTAAGCACTGTATACAGACTAAAACACTATAAAACATAAGTATGTCTTTCCATAATAATTTCACTGATCATTAACTAAAAACTACTACTATATACTTTTAGAATAGACAACAAAGCAAGCTATATCAGCTCATCAAAGATTATAACAGTTTATATTGGCTAGCATGAGACTCATAAATTTAATAAAGATGCAAGCTGAGAGGGTGAACCCTGGAGACCAGTAAGGTTTAATATATCTCTGATAGAAAACCAAGGAATAGGAGAAAAAACCTCAAGTATGGGATAAATTCATAATTTCACTAATGATATACACCCTAACTCAAGAGTAAACTTTCAGTTTTCAGCTAATTGTTGAATAAACAATATCAACATGAATACCGGTAAAGTTTTATTTACCTCTAGAAATTCCCACTAATCTAAATTATGAAGAATTAAATACCAATTGATACAGAGAGGCACTATATGATTGCTGAAAATGGGCTATCTTATGTAAAACATGTATGAATTTCTTGTTAATTATAATCTATCAAATGATTTCCTACCTAATATGGTTTTAATATTTTTCTGTATTTGTATGTGTAGTTTGTATTCACGAACTTCTTTGATTTTAGAGATCTTTTAGTGACTACTACCATCATCATTATTATTATTTAGCATAGTGAGTGAAAAATATTAAGCACTTAAATGCCTGTTGAATAAATGAATACAAATTATTTTTATTCTTTGTTTCTATTTTTAAGTGAAAGAAAATTTGAATGAGATAAGAGGCACAATGTTGAATATTACAGCTGTGTGGACAGATTCAAAGCAAAATCTTGAGAAAATTAATTCTCTTTTAAACTGCAAAGAGTAATGATTTTATGTCTGTTAAAAAAATGTAAAATGTGTACACGCTGAATCAGGTAATTCTGCTTTTCAAACAAATAAAAAATGTTTAAAAATCCCTAATGCTGCAATGTAAGCTGATATGAAAATGCACTAATTTTTAGCAATACTCAAGATACTACTGCTGCAAGACGCTGCTTTAGAAAGTTGAAAACTTCTAGTATTTTAAAAACATTTTTACCAGTCCAAACACAGCAAAAAACAAAAGATCTTTAATATGACAAAGAATTGTCTAATTCACATATTAAATTGCTCTATACAGGGAGATTTCACAATCCAGGAGCCATAGCCATGTTGCTGTAAGTAGGATTTCAATAAAGTTTTAGCTTCTTGATATGAGGCAGACATACGCTAGAGAAGAAAAAAAATCAAATTAAAGCAAATTAGAATTTTATCTCTGAAAAGTAAGTAGCCCTAATACTGTTTAACTTTACATTTTAAAAATTAATGAAAATTTTTTAGATTTACTACTTTTTCAGTACTTAAAGCGAAGCAATTTTCTTCCCAACACTCCTAAAAGGCAATTCTGCTTATTTAACATTTTTAACCAAAGCAACAAACATATACTCATTACAAAAAAATGTGGAAAACAGAAAAAAAAATAAAAAGAAACCGTAATCTCAAAACTTAGTCATCATTAATATTTGTTTTCATAAATTATATTTTCATAAATTAACATATAGACGAACTCTTAAGGTAGTTTTATTGATATATAATTCACCTACCATAAAATTCACCCACTGTAAGTCTATAGTTTGAAGTTTTAGTAAATTTATTGAGGTATGCAATTATGCAGTCTCATTATAAAACAAATCTATTACATCTAACTAGTTCCACTACGCCCACCTACAATTTGTATTTGTGTCCTTGGCCCTAGCCCCAGGCAACTACCAATCTACTTTCTTTCTAGACTGTTGCTTTTTTCCTAGAAGTTTCATATAAACTGATTAATACAATATGTACTCTATTGTGTCAGATTTCTTTCAGTTAGTACACAAAGTATGACAGAAAATATGATGACTATTTAAATAAAAATAACATTTATTACAGTAAAAGACACATTGTGAATACACAGCCCATTGTTCCTAGCACTTTCTGAAGCAGTTCTGGAAGCCTTCTTTTGGGGCTTTTTGTGGCTGCTCAATGTTCTGAATTGACTCATGATATTTATAGTACTTTCTGTTGAACAAAATATTACAACGCACCCTCAGCCACTTCATCCACCTTCTTGTTCTTCTCTCCCCAAAACGACAGCGAAAAGTAGTAAAGCTTTTTAATGGATTTAGAACACTGGGGTAGCCACAACAGGACAACTAAAGATAGTTACTAAAGACAAATTCCAGAGCAACTTCAGAAAGTAGCAAGAACAATGGAATAAATGTGTTTGAAGTAAGCTGGGATCTGAGAGGGGCTAGTGGCAATGTGTTTTTTACTGCAGTAGTCTTTTAAAAACTCCACAAATACTTTCCAATTTATTCATGTTGCTTTATGCTCAGCAGTTTATTCCTCTTTATTACGGATTAATATTTCATTTCATGGGTATCACAGCTTGTTCATGTCTTTTCTAGTTTATGAACATTTGCACTGTTGCCAGTTTTTGACTATTATGATAATGCTGACACGAACATTTATATATGAGTCTGTGTGTGAACATAAGGTTTTGTTTCCACAAATCTTGGTGGCATTGCTAGACCACATGCTATTTCTATGTTTACCTTTATAAGAAAACATACTGTTTTCCACTGGAAACGCAAGAGGGCTCCAGTTTCTTCACACTTTGTAGAATACCTTGTGTGGTCATGCCTTAGGATTTCAGTGGGTATACCGCCATCTCACTGTGATTTAATTTCTCATCTTCCTAATGACTAAGACTTAGCATCTTTAATCTGTTTATTGGTCACTTCTGTATATTCTTTGGCTCTAAAATTTTGTTTGCTTGTCCTGGTACTGAGTTTTTAAGAGTACATATTCTGGATCTAAGTCCTTTGTCAGATATATGTTTTATAAATATCTTCTCTCAGTTTGTGGCCTGTATTTTTATTTTATTAAAGATGACTTTTGAAAAGTAAGTTTTTAAATTTTGGAGCCAAATAGTCAATTTCTTTCTGTGGCCTGTATTTTTATTTTATTAAAGATGACTTTTGAAAAGTAAGTTTTTAAATTTTGGAGCCAAATAGTCAATTTCTTTCCTTTATGGATTATGCTTTTGATTTCATATCTAAGAAATATTTCCTTAAAAATGTAAATATTTTCTAACACTTTATTTGGTTGGATCTGGTCTGAGTTGTCCCCTAAAGGCTCATGTACTGGAATCTTTATTCTCAGTGCGGCTCTGTTAAACAGTCTATTGAGAAACCACTGCTTGCAGAAAGAGCTCATATTGCTCTCATGGAACTCTGGTTAGTTTTCAGGAGAGGGTTGTCATCAAAGTCTGGCTTCCTGTTTTGCATTTGATATCTCTCTCTCTCCCTCCCTCCCTCCGTCTCTGTCTGTCTCCTCTCTCAAATGCACTCGACCTAATGTGATACAGCTAACGGAGCATTAATTAGAACCAGCATTATGCTGTTTGAAATTTCAGCTTTCAAAATGTGACCTAAATAAGCCTCTTTATAAAATACTGACCCTCAGTTATTTGTTACAGTAAGGGAAAATGGAATATTACAGCAGTCATAGAACCATTTGGTGAGAAGGGTATTCTTTTTTCCTTTAAATTATATCAACCCTTCGTATAAAATCAATTGATCATGTTTGTGGCTGTATTTCTATTCTATTGATCTATATGTTTATCATGATATCAATACATATTCTTACCGTTGCTTCATACAGGCACTGCTCATTTCATTGTGACTTAATATTTGTGTGTGTGTGTGTGTGTGTGTGTGTGTGTGTGTGGTGCTGGGTATCGAACCCAGGGCCTTAGGCATGCAAGGCAAGAACTCTACTACTGAACCATATCCACAGCCCCTCATTGAGCTTTAATTTATTGTGCTTCCTAGATATTACACTTTTTACAAATAAAGGTCTGTGGTAATCCTGTGTTGAACAAGTCTATTGGCACCATTTTTCCAACAGCATGTGTTATGGTTTGTGTCTCAATGTCCCTCCCTCAAAGCCAAATGCAGTCATGGGGGCAGGTTTCTGGAGTTTGTGACTGATTCATGGTCTGATGCTGGGATTATGTGTGAGAGATACACCCAGGCGGGTGTGGCCTACACACAATATAAGGTAAAAAAGAGTCTCCTCTTGAGTTCCTCCCCTTTTGCTCTTGCTTTTGCTGTCTTCCAGCTGCTATGAACTGTTGCCCTCTGCTATGTGCCGCTCTGCTATGTGTCGCTCTGCCCTGGAGCCAATGAAGTATGGACTGAAACCTTCACAAACTGTGAGCCAAATAAACTTTTTCTTCCTTAACTTTGGATGCTGGGTATTATGTCTCAGCAACAAGAGAAAAGTAACCAAGACATCAAGTGTTCATTTTATATCTACACCACATCTGTTAATTCTTACAATATTTTAAACTTTTTTATTATCTCTTGTACACTGATCTATGATTTTTGATGTTCTACTGTAATTGTTTTGAGGCACCACAAATTCTACCAATAAAAGATAGTGAATTTAATTGACAAATGCTGTGAATTTTGACTGTTTCACTGACTGAATATTCCACCATCTTTCTCCTTTCCCTTGGGCCTCCCCATTCTCTCAGACACAGTAATGAAACCAACTTTCACTCTAAAATCAGGAGCAAAGAAGGATGCCCACTATCACCACTTCTATTCAATATAGTGTTGGAAGCATTATACAGAGCAATTAGATGAGAGGAAAAAAAGGTATAAGAATAGGAAAGGAAGAAGTTAAATTATCATTATTTTCAAGGTAATGATACTCTACATAAAAGACTACAAAAACTTCACTGAAAGGTTCCTAGATTTAATAATCAAATCTAGTAGCATAGCAGGATACAAAGTCAACACTCAAAAATCAATAGCATTGCTGTATACTAATAACAAACTTACTGAGAGAGAAATTAGGAAAACAACACCTTTCATAATAGCAGACTCAAAAGAAAATATTTAAGAACCAATCAAACAAAGGAAGTAAAAGACCTTTACAATGAAAATTATGGAACTCTGAAAAACGAAATCAAAGAGAGTATCAGAAAATGGAAAGATATTCCTTGTTCTTGGTTGGATAGGCAGAACCAATATAGTGAAAATGGCTATACTTTCAAAACTATTATATGTGCTTAATGCAATCCCAAGCAAAGTACCAAAAGCATACCTCACAAAAGAGAAAAGTCAACCCTAAAATTCATTTGAAACCAGAAGAGACATAGAATTGCAAAAGCAATTCTGGGCAACAAAGGCAAGGCAGGGAGCATCACAATCCCCAACTTGAAATTATACTACGAAATTACCATGATAAAAGCAGTATGGTATGGCCCCTTCCTCTGAAAAAAAAAAAAAAAAAACCCTGAAAACGAAAACCATAACTAAGAATCAGTGGAACAGAAGAGAAGACAAAGAAACAACTCCAAACATACAGGAGCCATACTGTCGTCAACTAAGGGGGCCAAACACCTTCACTGAAGTAAGAAAGCCTCTTTAATAAACAGTGCCGAGAAAACTGGTTTTCTATACACCAAAGATTAAACCTAAATTCATCTCTCTCACTATACAATAAACTAAAATTAAAATGGATCAAAAATCTAAATATTAAAACAGAAATAATCTGCTGGAAGATAGAATAAGTAAAACTCTTGAAGACGTAAGTGTAGGCAAAGACTTTATGAACAAAACCCCAGTGGCAGAGGAAATATTACAAAGAATCAACAGTTGGAATCTCATATTAAAAAGCTTTTGCATGGCAAAAGAAACCACCAACAACATTAAGAGATAATACACAGAAAGGGAAAAAAAACTTTTACCAGGTATTCTTTAGACAAAGGGCTAACATCTAGAATACATAAAGAACTCAAAGAGAAAAATAAAACCAGATTCTCTCCCACCAAATTTAAACAGCCAATCCAAAAATGGGCATGTCAAATAGACATTTCTCAGATGAAGAAGTACAACCAGCAAATATATGAAATAACATTTAACATCACTGGTCATTCAAGAAATACAAATTAAAACAACACTGACATTCCATCTCCAGAAAGAATGGTTGTCACCAAGAAATCAACAAATAACAAATGCTGGTGAGGCTGTGGGGGGGAAAATCAAACCCTACTCCCATTGGTGGGAGTGTAAACTGGTACAACTACCATGAAAATCTGCATGGAGAGTCCTCGAAAAACTGAAATTAGAGGCTCTATTTGACTCAGCTATTCTCCTTCTTGGTATCGTCCCAAAAAAGTTAAAAGCATCATACCACAGCACAATTTGTAACAGCTAAATCTTGGAAACAGCCCAGATGCCCATCAACAGATGAATGGATAAAAGAAGAATAAATTAGAGACGTTTTTAGCCAAATGGATACACCTTAAGACTGTACTTTTAAAAGTGAAATAAACTTGACAACCATGTTTAAATATCACATTGCTTCTCTTATGTGAAACCAAAAGTGTAAATAAGAACCAAAATGGATAAATATTGGGAAGTAGGAAGAAAATGTTCAAATGAGGAAAGGAAGGGAAAGGAAAAAAAGAGAATAGAAGGAAAAAAATGGAAACAAATTTTTTGTAAATAAGGAGGGACAGTAGACTTAAAGGGAGGGGAGGGAATGAATCAAGAAGAATCAAGATATGTTACATACAGGTATAAATTCCCGAGGATGAATGTGATTGATGTATATCAAAAGAGTACCAATAAAGTTATTTTTAAAAAAAATTTGGAAGAAGTTGATTC
Source organism: Dasyprocta punctata (assembly GCA_004363535.1). Classification (NCBI taxonomy): domain Eukaryota; kingdom Metazoa; phylum Chordata; class Mammalia; order Rodentia; family Dasyproctidae; genus Dasyprocta; species Dasyprocta punctata. Next base: position 247,362 of record RJWM01000119.1, on the reverse strand, counting down.
TAATATACATCGACGATTCTGAGGGTTCTAGATTTCCAAGCAAAGTAATTATAGATGTAGTAGAAACAGCAAGATCACTAGAATTAGAAGTGTGAAAATAAGCATGAATTGCTGCAATCTTTTGAAACAATGCAATCCTATGATAAAACTAACATGGATGATTTTGAGGGTTCAGGACTTCAGTGAACAAAGTAACTGTAGATGTGGTAGAAACAGCAAACTAGAACTAGAACTAGAAGTGAAGCCTTAGAATGTGAAGAATTGCTGCAATCTTATAAAACTAATGGATGAAGAGTTGCTCTTATGAATGAATTAAAAAACCCATTAAGTTATGTATTTTGGTCTTTTTGAAGAGGTAATGCTGTTGCACACTTATAATACACTATGATATAGTGTAAACCTAAACTTTATAAGCATTGAGAAACCACTTTTGTGAGACTCACTTTATCATGATAGTCTGGAAACTAAATAGGGTAAGCATTCCAACTTTTTGTTCTTTTTCAAAATTGCTTTCTCATTTCTACTATTTTAGATATTTGCATCAACTGTACAATCATTTTACTAATCTCTATACAAAAACCTGTAGAGAGTTTGAGTTTTGCATTGAAGCTATAATTTGGAAAGAATTGGCATCCTAACAATACTGTTTCCAAGCCATAACATGGTATAGCTCCCCTTTATTCAGGTCTTCTTTCATATCTTTCGGCAATGTCTTTATCATTTCTTGTGTACAGGTCTTACAGTTCTTTTGTTAAGGTACCCCTATCTTTGTGTATGTGTGTGTATTTGAGAATGTATGCCTAAAGCAATTTTATTTTTGGAGTGTGTATTCCTTGGATACAGATACATGATTTATTTTTCTATACTGTTCTTATACAGTGATGCTGTTAAATTCAAGTATGATCTAGTTGCCTATTTTTAGTAGACTCCAAAGGATATTTTACCTACAAAGTTTCATTTAGGAATAAGGAAAATGTTTATCTTCCCTTTCCGGTATGGATACTATACTCTTTTGCCTCTTTTTCTTGCCTTGATGAATGAACAGAATAATGTATGCAAGTAGTGAGAGCCAAAATTCTTGCCTTCTTCCATAATTTTGGCTGAGGAAAAATATTAAGTCTTCTCTTATTAAGAATAATATCAGTGGTAGGTTCTTTGTTGATGGTCTTATGACACTGAGGAAGTTCACTTCTATTTCTTATTTGTTCAACATTTATATCATGAATGGGTGTCAGACTTTGTCAAATGCATTTTGCATATTCTTTAAGCTAATTACATGGGTTTTGAATTTGAAAATTTGTTTCTCTAGTTCATTGTATCAAATAATTTTCTAATGTCAAATCAACATATTCTTGGATTAAAGCTCCTTGGAAATGGAGTATAATCTAGTATGTTGGAGTATAATCCAGTGTTTTGCAGTATAAATTAGTGTGTTGTTGGATTTGGTTTGTCAAATCTTGTTAAGAATTTTCACATTTATTTTTTTGGAAGATAATGATCTTAAATTTTCATTTATTGTGATGATTTTGTTCAGTTTTGATAACAGGGTAATGTTGATCTTCTAATAAGCTGAAAGGACTTTTTATTTGTATTGTGTTTATCTTTGGTAGCATTCATCAGTGAAACCATTTATGTCCCTGGGATTTTCTTTGTGGATATATATTTTTTTCAGGGGGCAACAATGGTACATACATTGAGCATTGTCATCCCCAAATCATTCACTCAGAGCACAAGACATCTGTATTCAATTGTCCAAACAATACCAGCACAAATCTTTCTCTTTAGTGAACTCAGAGAAATCAATAGTATAACTATCTTAACTATTTTTTATATACGTAGAGATATACATATACCTATACTTTCTCTCAGCTTCTCATACTTATGAAATAGTATGATGTTTACACATGTGTGTCTTATTTATTTCACTAATGAGTATGTTCTCAAGTTGTATCCATTTACCTATAAAAGTCTCTAGTTTATCCTTCTTTATGGCTGAGCAGCACTGCATTGTATAAAAATACCACATTTTTATCCATTCCTCAGTCAATGGGCATTTAGGTTGTTTCCAAGGTCTGGCTATTAGAAACTGTACTGCTATAAACATGGGTGCACATACATCACTGTGGGAGGACGTTTTTAATTCTTTTGGGAAGATACCCACAAGGGGAAGAGCTGGGTTGAATGGGACCTCTGGTCCTAGTTTTTTGAGGACTCTTTCACACTGATTTCCACAGTGATTGCACCAGTCTGCATTCTGTGGATATAATTTTAATAGTTCAATTTCTCTAATTGATTACAATCTATTTGGATGTTACACTTTTTGAGTCAGGTTTTGTAATTTATGTCTTCTATGAGATACCCATTTAACTAGTTTAATGTATTAACAAAAGGTTTTAGTTGCAACAATTATTTTAGCTTCTTAAAGATCTGGAGTAAGGACTCTTTCTCATTCCAGACTTTGATGATTTTTGTTATCTCATTGTTTTCTTCGTTAGTCTAGATTTTTAGTAATCAAGTGTGCTGACTTTATAAAATGAGGAAACTTTTTGAGTTCAGTGATCTTTCTATTTTTTTTTTTTTTTTTGAGAGAAGCTCTTACTTTATAGTTCAGGCTGGTCTTGAACTCACATCATATAGCTCAGGTTCTCCTCAAACTAGTGTTGATCTTCCTGCCTCACTCTCCTAAATGCTGGGATTATAGGTGTGTGCCACTATATCCTGCATCTTGTCTAATTTTATATGTACCCATGTATTAACTATACAAATTTACCCGGATCATTTTTGGTTTTGATGTCATAAAGAGGCTGGAAATCTCTAGAAAGTTTTTAATATTTAAGAATGTGTTTATATATAAACACTTATGATTAATACAAATGCTTTACAGACTGGAATTAAAGTTTGAACTTTAAAATATTAGTAAAATTAAGTGACTTTCATAAAATGCTATATAATTAAAATTAGTTTATAAAAATAATTTGTATTTTATAATTAGTAATCTTAATTATGTGCATGGTACATTTAATGAAAAGATTAAGAACATACAGTATGTTCATGTTTTAAAATACATGCAAAAATATATACACATAACTGAAATAATATGCTTACATTAAAAGATAATTATCTTTGACTGCTATATGAAATTACCAAATATCTGGTTTTGGTTTTTGTTCTTGGTACTAGGGATTGTATGTCTACTTCTATTTTTTTTAAAAAAATCTTCCAAACTTTCCACTTTAAAGATACGTTTATACAAAAACACAAATACTTTACACATAAAAAGCTATCTACACTATCTATTAAATCAGGTCCAATTTAAATGCTGGAATTAAAACTTTCCAACAACTTTAAGATAGGTAAATTAACTTACATGGCTATTGTTTTAGGATACTTAATATTCTATGCTTTACACAATGTTATACACACAAAAAAGTTATCATCTTGTTTAGGTATGACATAAAGGCTTTGGACAATATTGTCAGAGTAAGTATATACCACACTAAGGTGGCTACTTTAAGCAGCAACACTTATTTACATAATTTCTGGCATATTCATTTAAAAATTAACTGAACTATTACATGGTAGTATTGTGTATTCAAGAACTACTCTGTAAACTTCTGCTCTGTAAAATCAACATAAATTACCACAACATTGTCTTTATTGTTATTACTATAATCACTTTTTTCTTTAAGGACCTTACCTTAGCTGCATGATATGTATTTGCTTTAAATAAATCATCTCTTTTTGCTTCCTTGGCAAGCAGATTAAATCTACTTAACATTGCAGCCTTACAGAGTCGACTTGCCATTGACACACCACTTTTAAATGGGGAACTAAAATACAAAGGAATGGAACGTTCATTAACCATTATTCAAAGATTTATACTGGCAAATGTAAGGATCAAAATCAAAGTCTAAAATATTTATGCATCTTATTTATGGACAAGGCAAGTGGTGAAACTTGTTACATAAAATTCATTCTAAACATTTAATTACTTTCTGAACTTAATTTATCCTAAATTACAATTATACTATTACATCAAAAATCATAAGACTGATAGTTGGTACATTTCTCCTTTTTAAAACAAAATTAATATACAGTAATACCAATTAATGGAAATACTTTCTGGGATGATAAAAATGTGATATACTTTGACAATGTTGATGGTTATATGGGTATACATATAAATAAATTTCTCATGCAATGGTATGGTACTTTTTCTACAACCAAATTTCAATTTAATATAAAAGTAACATACATATATACATACTTCACAACCCTCCACATAAATGTACATATAGATGCATATATTTGTACATATATATAGATGTATATGTAATTTGTGTTTCTTATAAAAGTGAGTTCATATATCACGAACTTTCTTCTATTTTTGCCACATCTTTTCATCACTCTTGAAAGACTGTAAAAACTGCAAAATCCTACATGCTTCCTGGCTTCAGTGCTACTTACAATGTAACATTTTACTTCCACCCATAAATAAGTGTGATTAACTTTTTTTTCCTTCAGTACTGGGAATTCAACCTTTTCACTGAGTTACATCCCCAATTCTTTAAAAAAGTTTGAGAGAGGGTCTTGCTAAGTAAGTCACTAAGTTCCCCAGGATATGCTCAAACTTGTGATCCCTCTGCCTCAGTTCCCAGAGTACTGTGATTACAAGAACAGACCACCATGCCTGGCTCCCTTTCTTTTGAATTTGTAGTTTGTTTATTCTTTTATTATACTTAATTTACTTCCATTTTTAAGGCTGACTTTTCAATGCGCTTTCACTATATATCCTGTAAGTTCTGATAGGTAATATTCTCAACATTCTTGTTTTCTAAATATTTTATAATTTCGGTTTACATTTCTTCTTTGAGCCAGAATTCAGAGAACTGTTTTTTTCCAGTGAAAGCAGCTTCTAGCATTTGGGTTGTTTATAGTTTCATCTCATCATAAACAGAGAATATTGCTTATATTGCTCCTACTTTTGGATTTCCTTTGAAGCCCAACAAATGGTTAATTTTTGTCGATTTCAGCACATTCGTGAAAAGCTGATTGTATTTTATATTTTAAAGATGCCAAATTTAACAGAAATTAATCAAATATATATTATTTCAAATGGCTATATCCTTGTTTTGTCTACTTGAACTACCATAAACTGAGAGAATGAATTAATATCTTGCCAGTAGTTTCTATTTTCCCTCATCATCTTTAATATCTGTGTTATAAATGCTGATACTATAACTTACAGCATGTTTTCATACCTTTTAGGTCTTTCTTATGAGTTATACCCTTTATGCTACTGAAATATTCTTCTTTGCCTTATTGTAAGCCTTTTGGGTATGAATTGCAGCTTGTCTAATACTTAGATTACATCTCCCACTTTCTTGTTTGTATTCAGTTAGCCAAAATTAGGTCATAAAAAATGGTACAGTTATTTCACATTTATTAAGTTATCTTTGTTATGCCATTATTTTATGCCCTCAGCAAACAGCTTTTAACTGTCTTTCAAAGAAAATATATTTTGTTTGTACATATGTTGTTGAGTCTGATATCTGATCTAAAGCATAAATACTCTGTCATCCTAGTTGAAATAATTATTATTATGCTGGCCTGAGTTCACTAAGAAGATGTATGTGGCCTTAATTTAATCTTGTCCATTAAAAAAGCAATTTTAAAGCATTCAAACTTTTAATATTATTCCTTACTTCATTATAAATGTATATGCACACTAAAAGAAAAGTTTTAGTTTTTACTGGATAATTAGTCATAGAGGTATTAGAAAACTGTCTAGAAGGAATAGAGCACTGTATTAGGAACAAGGCCTTTGGATATAAAATGTCCAGATCAGAACCATAGCTGTGTCCTTTACTATTTGAGTGACCTTAGGCAACATATCTAATCTACCTTGAATCTCAGTTTATTTGTACAAGAAAACAAAAAATACCACCCTATGTACAGGTTTACTGCATAAGAAAGCAGAAAAACATGGCATAGTAGTTCTTACATTAAATATACCTAAGTAGTCCTGGGGAGAGAAAATTTTAAAAAATATAAATTTTCAAGTCCAAATCCCCAGAAATTCAGTCTCAGTAGAAGAAATTGAATTTTTAGAATAAGTGATGCAATTATAATGCTACTGGTCACAAAGTGACACCTGGAAAAACCTTGGTTCTAGAACCACATTCTGTGGGTTTGAACACTGGTCTCACCACTTTCTATGTAATTTAAGTAATCTATGTAACTTCTCTAGGCCTGTTTTCTCATCAGAAAAAGAAAACATTTTAATTAATATGATGTCTGCAACATAATTGTCTAAGAATTATTCTTTAGAATTCAATAGCATCCAAAAAAGAATAAAAATTGCAATAAAATGCCTTCTTTTGCTTAATATACGATTTCTAAATAAATTAGTCATTCTAACCTTTCAGTGATCTTCCCACTTAGGCCATCCACAATTTCCAAAGAAAGGTCTCCTTGTGCCCAGTTCATACTCAGAGATTTATATTCTGAATTCATTTGAAATGGGTATGCAGAGGGCACTAAGCTAATGCGAGGCCTGTTGACTAAGTAAAACATTGGCAGTCTTGAAGTGAGTGCATCATCAACACGTTGCTTTATTGCAATTTCTAAGCCTCTAGTATCACTGCAATTCCCATCACCTAGAAAAAATAAACAAACACTCAGAAACTCAGTATCAAAAGAAAAGACAATACCAAAAATAAAACCAAAACTGGAAATATTCAAAGCCCATTACTTTATTCTTTAGTCAAACTTCTCTTTCCTTCTTATAATCTTAGCTGCTACTTCCATATTTTTTGCAAGAACCAGGACAAGATAATGGCAGAATGTTCATTATAAAAAGGAAAGTTCACGCTAATATCAATTGGAGAAATTTTTATGCCCATATGTTGTACCCTGAGCAACTCTTTCAAGAAAATAATATGCAATGTATTAATATTGTTATTCAATTATTTTGCTATGACATTTTTACTTTTTTCCATAAAATAAAAAAATACAAAATAAAAATGATTCCTATACAGAAATCTTTTAGCAAGTACAGAAATCTTTCAGTTTAGTGAGTAAACACAGAGGGTCTGTGTTGGCCCCAAAAGAAACTGGTACTTTTTACATGGCTCTACCAGACACAACAGGCTCATTCTATCTGATTTTTTCTGACAACCACATGAAATCTACACATAAGGCAGCATGTAAATATGACTGGGAAACAGCTGGTGAAAGTCAGTTATTTTCCCAAGTCTACTGGCCACAAATTATAAGTGTTCCAATACCCCAGTGTTTTGATTTCACAATGATCAGAGAATGATCACTCTGGTTAAAATTGTGCCCAACACCAAACGCTTTGAATTCTCAGTTGCAACTATGGAAGAAGAGATCTCAAAAAGATACAATGTCACTAATATAAAATAATGGACTACATTAAACTTAAAATATAAGTCAGGGAATGCTCTTTTCTATTTAAAAACATTTTTTGAGGCAGTTCTCCTTCTTCTTAAGAAGGCCAGAAACTCTTGCCACAGTATGTGTAAGTATAATTTATTTATTTATAAATATAATAAAATCATGTGTTTGTATATATATATTTTATAGGTGAAGTTTTATTTCTCCATCACTGTGATTGTTGAGATGGTTATTAGAACTTACACTCATTATGACTCTGTAGGCATTAAAATATGATACTAAAAGTAGGCGTGTTGCTTCTGACACTTTTTTCTAAACATTCTTTTGTTACAAATCAAGAACTGATGAATGAAAGCTTGAAGGTTAGTCAAATTAAAGATATACTTGGACACAGTGAAAGAGTCAGACAAAAGGTCAAAGGAATAGTTACTGTATCACTAATAAACAGAAGACAAGGATTCAAAACTGCAATTATTTCACACTGCAGTGATGACACCAATTAAGCCTAAGAAATTAGGAAAAAGAAAAATGTTAAAAGTTAAGCTCTGCATAAGTCTTTGAACATCAAATTGTTTCACTTAGATGTTTTAATGTATGAAAACTACCTTAGAAAAATCAAATCTATTCACATTGAAATTGTTACTTTTTCCATTATGTATAAATACTTTAATGATTTACTATATCTAGAGTATAATTTTGATTTTAAGGGTAAATCTTGTCCATGGAGAAATACATCTCTAAATTTTTTTTTTTTTTGGTATGGGGATTGAACTCACGACCTTGTGCTTACCAGGCAAGTGCTTGAGCCACTGAGCTAAATCCCTGGTCCCACATCTCTAAAATTATATAATAGGGAAATTTTGATTTAATTTATTCAAAATGATTTGAAAAAAGTTTACAATGAAAGGTTTAACCTAATCAAAGACTGTGGGATACCTAATAGCAGCTTATAGAGAAAACAGGTATCATAAATAACAGTATTAAATCATTGATTGGATTTGACTTCAAGCTCTACCAATAAGCAAACTGAAAGACTTTGGGCAAGTATTTTATTAATATTCTGAACCTCATATTACTGTTTTGAAAAAAAAGACAAAACTGAGTAACAGAATCTCTAAGTTATCAACTGATTTATAAAAGCTCATGAACTCTGTTTAAAATAGATACCTTTACTATGAGAGAATTAGCATTTAGCATTTTTAACACTACAACTGTACTTTCAAATCAGTACAGAAAAGGATTTCTGGATGGAAACATGTGCCTTTGGACAAATAGTGGTATGTATTGAGAGAGATGAACCTATTTTTAAAATGTACCTTAAAAAGCTTGAAAACAAACATAAATCCAGGAATTTTCAATATCCATGGTAAGCAAAAATTTTTTTACAAATTATTCTTGATCATTTTCTATTCAAAAAAGTTTTGTTTTAACATAGACTAGAAGTCATGTTATATTATTCTTATTATTTGCAGTTCTAGGGATTGAATGTAGGGCTGTGTTAGTTACTATTCTCATTGTGAGACAAAGCACCTAATGCCCAAAGTTAACAAAGGAAAAGTTGATCTGGCCCACAGTTTCAGTCCATAATTGGTTGGCTCCAAGGTAGGGTGGCATGGCAAACAAGCATCACAGAGGAGAAACAGTTCATGGCAAGCAGAAGGTAGCAAAACAAGCAAGCAAGGAACAACACAAGCTTCTTTCTGTTCTTTATATTATAACCAAGATACTGGGATTAAGGGAGTGTCAAACCAATTAGTGGACTGACTCAATAATCACCGTAATCCTAGCACCCTTAATCCTAACATTGCACCGTGAATCAATCACACACTCTAGAAAAAGCCCCACTGAGTCTTTGGGGAAACATATAAACACAAGCCATAACAAGGGCCTTACGTATGATAGACAAGTGCTCTACCATGGAGCTTCCTCTCTAGAGCCTATGTTTAAATTTTAAAAGGAAAAAAGATTATCACTATAAATGATTAAATGAACATTTATAGAATATTAACAGCATAAAATTCACTTCTATACACTTTTCAAAAAGTAAAATTACGTTTAAAATGTAATACATGGACTGGGAACATAGCTCACTGCTAGAGGATGTGCCAAACATCCAAGAGGACCTGGGCTCAATTCCTATCGTCATCAAAAAATGAAGTAAAATATAATAATTTTTCCACTAATAAGTATTCTATTACATTAATACAGGTTTTAAAGAATCAAAGTATTGGAAAAAATTTATAAGACTTAAGAGAAAAAGGGATGAGCTTGTTATCTTCAAAGTAGACTTAATCTGTATTGCCAGTACAGAATTAAAGTAAATTTCAATTTTACATAAGAAAGGCACTTCTAAAGATTTAGACTATTTAATTAGTGGAATTCATCAGTTGTCTTGTTTCTGTGTTATATTTGTATATATAGTTTTTATTAGAATTGTTTGTAGTACATATTTACAGGCTTTGTATGGAGTTGGTACATGACACATTACTAGATGCCTTCAAATTAGGCCTAGAGGATCCTTTATTCAGAATGGCATAAGAAATTTACACATTTAGGTAAGAAGTTAAGTCATATGGCTGCAACAGTTTAATTAACTCTAAAGATTATTTTAGCTACCCAAATAATACTGTTTAGAGTACACACTTTAAATGAGAATTGTTCAACATATGATACAACTACTTGTTCTTTTAAAAATGCATATCCTGAGGCCTCATAAGTCCTGTTTCTCCAAATAGAGATAAGATGTACAGAAATCCATATTTTTCACACTCAAAAACATTAAAATGTTCTTAGGTAATACCAGACAGATTACCAATAATTAACTTCAGATGTGTCCTACAAAGATGCCAAGAAAGAAAGCAGAAGTATTTTTTCCAAAACAAACTACTTTTATTGCTACCTTGTGCTCTATGCTGTTAGTATAAGATGACAATTAAAATGATCAGATCTAGGTTTTAAACCCTCATTCCAAACCACTACAGGAAAAAAAATTAAGAAAATACTATAACATGAAGTTACACCATACAAATGACAAACTGAAAATATCTTTTTTCACAAACATCTAACTCTTGAAGACCTAGTCATAGGCAAGGACTTCCTGATTTTAGGAACACAGTAACACAAAACATAATACCAAGAATTAACAAATGGGTTCATGTTAAATTAAAAAACTTCTCCACAACCAAAGAAACCACCAATGGAGTGAAGAGATGACCTACAGAATGGGAAAAAAATTTGCCAGTGACTCCTCAGATAGAAGTAAAATGTCTAGAATATACAAAGAAAAAAAAAAAGAAAAAGAAAAGACCCAATCAAAAATGGGCAAACTAAAATGAACAGACACTTCTCAAAAGAAGTACAAGTGAACGATAAGTACATGAAAAAATGTTCAACATCTGCAGCACTGTGAGAATTACAAATCAAAACAACACTGAGATTTCATCTTACTATAGTCACCATGGATACACTGTCAAGAACTCAAAAAACAACAAATGCTGGTGAGGTTGTGGGAAAAAGGGAACCCTTCCATATTGTAGAACTAGCACAACATGGATGGCAAGTCCTAAAAAACCCATTACAAATAGAAATTCTATTTGACATAGGTATACCTCTTTTGGGTAGCACTCAAAAAGAGTTAAAGACATCATGTTACAGTGGCACATAGCCTTGTTTATAGTAGTAAACCTCACCTTTGCCAAATCATGGAAGTGGCCTACATGTTCATTAACAGATGAATGAATAAAGAAAATGTGATATACATTTATATACAATAGAATACTAACTATTCAGTGATACAGATAAATCTGAGTCATCTGTAGGAAAATGGATGGATTCTGAGACAATAAAACCAACTTAGATAAATCGGATACAGAAGTTTAAATATTGCATGGTTTCTCTAATACAAGAGAAACAAAAATAAAGAGCAAAATAAGAGAGAGATCATAGGAAAAAGGAATTTAGGTTCTGTGGAGGTAGGAAGGCAGTCTGGGGAAGAAGAGAGGGACAATGGGAAAGAGGAATAACAATGATCAAAATGCTATATGTATAGGTACCAACTCTCCAAGGTTAATGTAATCATTATGTTTTGCAAACATATACTAATAAAAAATTAAAAGAAACCATAAGATGGAGTTATATCACACAAATGACAAATTGTAAATATCATTTCACAAAGTCAAAGAAAGAATCACTATGAAATAGAAAGAAAGCTATGATTTTATAGAAATCACAGACGTATGTTACAGACATTTATTGAGAACAAAAAAGCCTTTAAAGAGTCAAAAAAGTTTAAAGTATCTAGAGGTGATCTGTACTGTCTAAAAGAAAGCACAGTGAACAAGAACTTTAGTAGCCAAATTACTTCTTTTAAAAACTGAGTCAAACAGTGGGTCTTCATTAATAGCATTTGGAAAAAGCAGAGCAGAAAACAGTCTCTTGTGAGGGTTTATTATAAAATCTAAAAAAAAGGCTGAAAAACGAAATATAAAAAAGAATACAGAAGAACATACACATCGATACTTACACTTCTATAAGCAAAACTTAACTATTAATGTAAATAAAAATAAAAAGACTCATAAGGTGTGCTTCCACAGAAGTCAAATAGGTGCCTGGGGCACTAGAATGGAAGGGAGACGCTACACTGAGTATGCCCTTTTGAGTCTTTTGATTTATGATTCAAGTAACATATTTACTATACAAATAAAATTAGACTACTACTAGAAAAATAAATAATAACCATTTTTCTTTTCATAATACCTTGCAAGTATATGAAGCAGGAAAAAATAATACCAATAAGAGAAATTCCTAAGTGATTGGTATAAAATATACAGAATAAAGCAAAACAAACAAAAAATTTAGAATAGCACTAAAATAAAAATATTACCAAATGAGGATTTAAAGCTTGTCCATGGATTCATTTCAAAATTAACAATAAGAAAAAAAAAGTCAAGTGATAGTAGCAAATTACTTCACCAAGGTCATATGAAAATTATAAAAATGAGCACAAAATTATTAATGAGAGAACATCTGGAGGCCCATCCAAATATAGATCTATCATTCTTAAATACTTCCTCCATCAAAGACAGACATAAATTAGTAATTTATGTATTTACTTTGCATTCTAGTTACTTCATACTCAGTGGGGCAGTTACAAGGCAAAAATAAGGATGGGAAAGAACCAAAACAGGCACTTAACATTTTCCATACTTCAAAGACAAATAAATAAAGTATAGTATAAAATTTTAGATTTAAGTAGTTTAAGAAACCATCTTCATCCTAGAGAAGGTGGAGGGAGGAACACATACTGTGCAAACAAAAGTTCAAGATAGAATACACCTAACTGATTAAATTGAAATATTAATTCCTCACCACTTGGTAAAATGACAAAAGTTATATTGTACTAAGTGTGATTACAAGTTACCATGAAATAAAGAGCTCAACCAAAAAGTGGTTTTGTGTTTTGACTTTAAAGTTTCATGCATGCAAAAACTAATTCCAAACTGATAGTATGAGAATTTATTGAAAAGGGCCAGGAGGTACTGAAATCTCACTTACCAACAAGTATATTGCTGATATAAACTGGCTGTATAAAGTGACTCAGCAATGCTCCCTGTACACCAAGAATCTCCCATCTTGTCAGTTTGTCACTTGAGGACATGCTGTTTACTCTATTAACAACGTCTGCAGGAGAGTAAACAGTCAGATAAATTTTCCCTCCAACAGCCACATGGAGACTCAGTTCTTCATTGGCTTCAAATGCAGATACAGAATTTGGATTAAGACGCCTAGAGAAAGAAAAAAAGTTCCTTCTTTTAAAAAATATAATTGACAATTCACATACCTACTATTGTTCTCTACAATGTTTAATTTCTTAGTATAATATACGTTTAATACTAGTAACACAAACAGATGCAAACACAAAGCCAAGCAAGATGGACTGACTATTCCATACATTGACAAAAAACAGAAAGCAATCATATTTAGAACTCTAGCATAATTTCATTATTTTACCACTGTTTATGTCCCTTAAAAATCAAATGAAAACTCATTTTGTCCTTTTCATAACTTGTAAATTACTTCCTTTCTCTGAGAAATTTTTTTTTCTTTTTTTTTGGCACCGGGGATCGAACTCACAACGTCACACCTGACAGGCGCTTAAGCCACCAAGCCTCTGAGAAAATTTTTAAAACTACAAAAGAAAATGGAAAAAAGAAGAAAACTAGCAGTTTTTATTTAATACTCACCCCATAAAATCTTAATATAACAAAATCTAAAATTATCTTTCTTGAAATTTCTCTGTAGGGAATATGGCCTTATTTTTGAAAATAATATTAGATAGATTTTAATCAAAATAGTACTCACAGTTTTCTCTAAATGGTCAGACTTGAGGTGAATTTTACTTTCTTCTTTGTATTTGTACTGTTTAAATTTTATACTACATGATACCATTTAATCTTCTAAACAATGAAGTTTTGATCATAAATATGAATAGTGCATGCAGTAATACTTTCCTAAAGTTCGTGAAGTCTTAAAAGTAGAAAGGAGAAGATTCACAGTAGCATAGAAAAAAAAGAGGTGTAGTACATGGAATTTTTAAGAAGTAGTCACAGACAGATCAGATTGAGTGGAGTGCAAGGGGGAAGGATTTGTGGTGCCCTACAGGCTGAAGGGAGAATTTGGATACATACAAATTTTTTGTTCTATTTGTTACAGGGATTCAGAATACATGCAATGACAAACCTGATACCTTTAAAAAAAACTTCTGTAATACTTACAACTGTGACTTAATCTGGGCTGATCCTTTAGGCAGTTGGTTCATATAGAGGTAAATGTTGATATCTTGTTTCAAAGTAAGGAGGTCAGAAGCTGGTTCTGTACAAAATATTGATTTTTCCATCATGATAGGGTTTTTGCTATAGAAGAGTAGAAGCTGTCTATAAAAGTACCTAAAATAAATATTATAACACAATTAAAATCTATTCAAATGTATCTTAATGAGTAACATACTCACGTGTCATGAACAAAGTCTATGTATATGAAAAAAATTCAACATGAATGAGAACACTCATAAAAGAACACAAGTTTATTTAATGAACAATGAAATTTTTCAAGAAGTCTTCAACTGGAGGCCAGTCTGCCCTTAAGATCTTAAGACACCATTGCTTGACTACTACACTTTTATTTCATATTTGAGTCTTTGGCTATCGCATCCCACAAAAGACCCATTTCTCTACTGGTTCATCCTTTTTTCCTCATGTAGTTGTACTCCCAGCCTCCTAGGTGTAAAGCCAGCTTTTGCCTTCATTTAATGCCTCTTCCTCATCCAAACAAATAAACTGTCACTAATACTTCAACAACAGTCCCATCATCATCAACAGTGGCTCCTGTTTCTTAGTGGTTTAAAGGAAAAAAACACAAGTGCATGGAAACAATATAAAAAACACAAACTATTAAGAAGTGAAGCAGAGCTCTTGAAAGAGTCCAACTAATCAATTCAGGGACAAATACTGCTTTGCTCATTTAAAGAAAACATGACTTTAAAATGTACTCTAAGGGGCTAGGGACTTAGTTCAGCGGCACAAGCACCTGCTTGGCAAGCACAAAGTCGTGAGTTCGATCCCCAGTACCCCCCCAAAAAAGTACTCTATTCACTCTCATCAACAAAAATATGTAATAAATTAAGGTACCAATATATAAATGTGTTAAACATTGGAAGAAATAAATAGTGCATAGAGGAGGAAGATTTAAAGAGGTTAAATAATTCCAACAGTATGAAGGAGGATGGGAAAGAAAAAGGACACATGTACAGATTCCTCCACTAACATTTTTTTAAGATTACCTTTATTATTAGTGATACACACTCACACCTTTCAGATAAAATGTCAAAATTTGTTTTTAAATGCTCCAACAAAGAAAACATTAAAACAAAAAGTGGCAATACAGAGATTAAATAAAAAGAGTAGAATGCTGATTAACTGTTGAAACTGGATGATGAAATTTATTATCTAATTCCAATTTGCATTTGAAAATTCCCATAAGAACTATGATAAAAAGTAAGCTCAATGGCTTAACAGAACCCAAAGCAAGTGGATATTGTAGGAGGTAACATTCACTTCCCACAGTTTTTATTTTATCATATGGAGGGACTACCAAAGACTGTTAAACAGTAACATTCCTATTTTTTCTCCTATTATCAATTCCCCTGGCAAAAGGCAGAGTGACTGATGAGCTTGGAGAAAGTAACTAGGTACGTTTACTTTAGCCCTATCTTTTCTCTTTGATCTTTGTCAGACTGAGAAATACCTTACTGACACTCTGCTATATAAGAAACCATGCACATCGATGACAAATGGAAACTGAGTGTTTCTAATGCTGTCCTTGGATAACTATATTAATTCAGAAGTGAAATATGATCAAGTTTACTTGGTACAAATCTAAAGCTATACTTTCCAATAACATTAGCCAGTAAAAGAAAGATGGTATCTCTGTCTTGAATAAAACGTAGGACTCTTAGAACTTAGTTTACAAGCAGTTAATAATGGAAGCCATTACGATACACACACTAGACACTGCAGTTAGCACAATGTTTCCCAAGGTAACATGAAAAAAACTGCATGAACTGGATAAATAAGAGATTGTGATATCCTTGTTTCAAGGAACAGTAAATTTCCAAATGTAAATAAAACCATTTATACGTGGTTACTTTGGATTGGAAGCAATACTATTTGGTGATATTAATTATGCTTGTTTCCCTACCTAAGGAGGGACCTTCTTGCGGTAACAACACCATGAGTGTCATGCAACACTCTTCCATTTGGCTTAATGCTCTGGCTGCAATTGTATTCACCTGTGCCCACAGCTACAACTTCATGATGTCCAGCTGGGAAGAAAAAAAAGGTAAGCTGTAGTAAGTTGTTATAACCCTCCTTCTTATGTTTTAACCCCACTATCCCATCATTTTTAATTGGGTGACATATCTTAACCAAAAAGACAGAAAAATGATTCCACAACTTCAAATAAATTATTTCAAGAACTAAATTTTAAAAGTAGTATCTCAATTAGAAAGGCAAGCTATCTTATATACTGGTGCTTTATCTAAATTTTTAGCACAATCAACAGAATCACCATATATCCTTGGAAATACAACTATTTCTTACACATCTAGATTTATCTAACCTCCTAAGAGATTTTATTAAGACATGAATCTTCTAGCAGGAAAGACAGAAAAAAGACTAAACAGCCCAGCATGGTGGTGCATGCCTGGAATTCCAGCCCTCATGAGGCTGAGGCTGACACAGGAGGATTGCCATGAATTCGAGGCCAGCTGGGGCTATGTAGGGAGACTTTGTGTCAAAAAACAGAAAAACAAAAAAATAAAAAATAAATAAATAAACAAAAGAAAAGAAAAGAAAAAAGAATAAACAAACCCTACATGCTGATAAGTGCTTTGAAAAAAACAATTATGGAGCTGATGTGAAGAATGAAAACAGGTTACTTCATATACATTAGTTTCAAAATTTTTCCTAATAAGTAGAAATTTAAATTACAGTGTGAGGAATGAGTAGCATGAAGAATTTAAGCTGCAATGTGAAGAGTGAGCAGCATGAGAAACAATAGGAAGGGTGTTCCAGTCAAAAGAAACAGCATAAGCAGAGCAAACACAGAAACCAGTATAACTGCACCATTAAGTGAAATGATGAGGTTAAATAAAGAGAACTATATATCCTGACTAGGAGTTTGAGGATTTTAACCAAGCACTATGGAAAAGCTACTGTATATAAGGGAGCAAAAACCACTTAGAATTACATTTCAGTATCAGTCCTTTCTTCATAGCAAAGAAAAACAACAACAGAATGAAAAAGTAACCAATGGAATGGGAGAAATTTATCAGCAAACCCTTTATTTAATGAGTTTAATGTCCTACAACTTAAAAGTATAAGATTAAAGATGGGCAAAGGGCATACAAAGATAACTTACAAGTAGAAACATATAGGGCATTGCTGAAAAGGTGTCCATCATCACCCATCATGAGAGAAATATAAATCAAAACTATATTCAAGAGGCTGTGGCAGAAGGATCACAAGTTTGAACCCAGCCTGTGTAACTTGGTGATATAGTGAGGCTCTATCTTAAAATAAAAAAATAAAGCCTGAGGATATAGCTCAGTGCAAAGACCCTGAGTTTAATCTTTAGTATCACAAAAAGAAATAAACTGATACATGTATATATCCATTTATATGCACACTTCCACATATATATTCATAAATATCCCACATTACATACAGATATGCATATAATGGCATGCTATTCAGACTTTAAAAAGGAAATCTTGTCATCTTCTACAACATGGATAAACACGATTATATGCTAAATGAAATAAGCCAGACATAGAAGGACAAATATTGCATGACCTTACTTATATGCAGAATATAAAGGTCAAATACAGATTAAAAGAGGGGTTACTAGTAGTTAGGAAGTTGGAAAAATGGGGACAGATGATTAAACGGATTAAACCTGCAGTTACATAATCAGTAAATTCTGGAGCCCTTATGTACGAAATGGTGACTACAGTTAATAATATACTGTATTTCTAAAATTCATGGCCAATATTGTGGAGTGGGAGAAAGGGGAGGCTCAGTAGACTAGCAAAGTATTAATGTGATACAAAAAGGTATAGTAAAACTTATTTTTCTGGAAAGCTGAGTAGATAGAGAACAAAATCCACTCATTGGATTTTATACCATCCAGACAGTTGGTAGCACTGACAAGAGTAGCTTCTAAGAAGATGAGAAAACTACATTGGAGTAAAGAAGAGACACAGTGACTATAAACAATTTCTTAATGAAGTCTGGCCACTAAATTAAGTAGACAATAGCTATCAATTTACACTGAAGGGTACCAAGAGTTTAAAGGAAGTTTGCTTTTATTTGTAGAATAGAAGTTCAGGAAGCCAAGCTTTATAGGCTACTGGGAAGATGACAGCAAATACGTATTTTCAGGGACACCTGAGCACAGATTCAGATTTCATCCCTATGACAGTGATGTGGTCCTAAGAATACTGAATCTGACTCAAAGGCCAGGTGTCTAAACCTTAAGTGGAATGATACAATGTCAGTGTAAATTCTGGAATTAAACAGTGATGTAAGCTCTGAGGTTTAAGGGGAAATATTATGGCAAGAACTCTGCTTTCTCAACTGTTATTTGATCTTCAGTGCTTCAGAGGGATACTTAAATTTAGTAATACAGATAAAAGAGAAGATAATCAAAAGAAGAAATTATTCATCAGGATGTGAGAGGGAATGGAATTTGAACTTAAGTGAAAGAATTAATCTGTAAAGGTAGATTCTTCCTCCACTGTTACAGTACAGAAGTATATAAATGCAGGAAAAGACAGATTTGCTGGCAAGAGAGAGAGAAGAGTATTTAGATTTGACAGCTTCTTACAGACCCAATTAAAAATTATAAGGTAAGGTAACAAGAACTAACAATATATTTTAAATATGTATTGACTGTATGTTACTCCAGGAATGTTCATATAATTTCATTCAGGGCTTCCCACCCACATTCCTGCTAACGATTTCTAAAACAACATGTATTATTCTTAGTCATGTTCTTCTCGATCTAACTTCAAAACAGCTTCCAGAATCTCTATGTATACACCAATGCTACTCAAAATAAACTTTAAATGATGTTATGACTTTTACTTATCTCTTATCATCTATCATTCATTTTCACCTTCTCATTATCATTTCAATTTTTAAAAAAAATATAATTTTTTCCCTTTCTATTTATGTCCATCACAAATTGATAAGCAGTCCATCAAAACCACTTAAATGGTGATCTTTCAATTTGGTTTCAGCTCCTATAATCTTTTAAAAAATTCTTTGCTATCAGCCGGCATGCTATCAACTGTTACTTAAAAATTAACTTACCTTAATCAAGACAAACATAATTAAACTTTTACTAAACTCTGTTACTGTGCAAATTACTTTGTTTAGTTTATTGCATTTAATTCTATAAATCCCATGACATAGCAGTTATTGTTTCTATTATCTGTGGCTTTTAAAAAATGGAGACGGAAATTGAAGCACAGACACACTGAGTATATAAATAGCCCAAGTAATTTAAATTGCAGAGCTGTCTGACACTCATTCCAACAATTACAATGCATTGCCTTCTCTGTTTGAAATCTTTCAGATTATTATCAATCTCATTAAACCTAACTGTTGACTGGGTGTTAAGGTACTTTCTAGTATGCTACCATCTAATCAATCTAACAGTATTTTCACTGCTCCTGCAAATATACTACTGTGTACTAGTAATAAATTCATCTCCTCAATGTTCCAAAATTTGTTTTACATTACTCTCTTTTCTTATGATTTCTTCTCTACAAAAACATTTTCCTTTCTTCTGCGTAGCAAAGCTTTATCAACACTTAAAATTTCAGCTTAAGTCTCATCTGTTTCAGAAGACTTAAATCCTATTATTTTTCTGCTAATCTGTGAATTTCCATGCATGTTTGCATTAAGTAAAAATGTTGTGTTTTTATCATCTGCTAGAAGTCACTTCAAATCAGTATATCATTGTCAACAGAGGCAAAGATAGTTAACAAAAATATATTATAATTCAGATCATTAAGAGTCTAGTTTTTGTACAAACATCCTAAATATTTGGACTTACCTCTTTCAACAATAAAAGCAGCCAACGAATTGCTACATTTCAGATATTGTGACTGATTAGCAATTAGCTGATTAAATGTTTCTTTAACAATCTGTGAGATCTTGGAATACTGAGTATGTCTCCCGTCTAGAAAAAAAATTTAAAACCAGTATGAATTTGAAGAACACTGTAATTTTCCATTGTTCTATTATTAAAAACTTACCATAAAATTAGTTAATGATTTATAGGGAAATGTAAGCAAATTTCTAAATTATGTCATGAATGAGAGTTTAAAGTATTCAATTTTAAAGTATTCAAGTAAAAGAATATAAACTACTGAGCTTTTTTGATATAACTTACATAAAAAGGTACATCAATATTATACATTATTGCTAAAGGACTGCTGACTTACATTTATAGAATTTAGTCTGACAAGATACTCAAAACTCATGAGACAAAAGATTAATTTTTTGTTTTACAGATTGTCCCACATACTGCAAAATGATCAACATCCCAAAGAAGGGCACTATTTTCTCCAGTCATTGTGACAATCAAAATACATTCCCTTAGTATTTGTCCCACTGAAAACCACTGCAAATTAGTAAACATTTAGACTCTTTGTACAGTTTCATGTTCCCTGTTAAAACTCCCTAACTATGAAAGAGCATTAAAACAGTCCTAAATAACTAGGATTGCCAAAGAATAATTTATGTTATGGTTTGCAGGGGCTTTTGGAATGTCCCTGAATCATGGGGGCAATATAGCTGACTTGCTGTTAGGAGGTGAGGTCTGGCTAGGAAGAGGTGGGTCACTGGCAGCAGGATGTGGAAGGGTATACCTCCCTACCTCCCCAGCTTCTCTCTTCACTCTCTGCTTCCTAGTGCCATGAAGTAAGCAGCTTTCCTTTGCTATTCCCCGCCCTGCCATGCTGTTCTGCCTTGGTGCCAGCTGACTGTGTACTAAACTGTGAGCCTCAGATTTCGGTATCAGGTATTATATGTCTCAGACAAGTGAGACAGTTTATAACCGAGAATATCCATTAAAAGTTACCCATAAAGCTGTTTTGTTTCTTTTTTAAAAAATAAGGGATGTGCTTGAGATTCATGAGTAGGGCTCTGGTGATCTAGTACTTTGAGTGTATATAACTGTATTCCTGGTAAAAATCATTGTTTTGAAGAATGAGAATTTGCATAATCCCTTAATATAGTATTTCTCAAGTTTAGCATAAACCATTAATGATTCTTGATGTTTCATGGTGGATACTGGTGGTCTACACGTGGTTCAGAGTCAATTTAATATTTTCAGAGGAAAAAAGAAGATAATTTTGTTCTCATATAGTACATACATTTGAAATGTGTAATTATAATTTTTACAGAAGTTCTTTTTGCTTGCTTAATAACCTTCTAAAAGTCACATGAAAGCTAAAAATACAAAATTAGAAGTCTCAGTTAACATTCTGCTAACTGGTTACAACTTATTTCAGTTCATTTAAAGGTTTATATTTATATTAAACTTGAATTTTTTAATATTAATACTCTATTTGTGGCCAAACAGGTAAATTTGCATTATCAAAAAAGATCACAAAATTAATCACAAAATGAAGCACTGAGAGAGGACAAAATGAAATAATGGCTATGTTTATTACCAAATTCATGGTACAGAAGTACTGTAGCTTGCATTGGTACTTTCTTTTTTAAATTTAACTATTCTTTTTCTAATAAAATGAAAAATACACTTACAAGTTTCCCTCTCCAGAGGCAAAACCACTATTATAAGTTTCTTACAGGTATTTTGAGAAACAATCTATCAACAATACATTATTTTAATAAACAAAAAACTGAGGTGTTTGCATTTATTTGGTCTTGAACATCAAAAACAGACATTAGTACTAGTTCATTCTTTTTAAAGCTTCCACAGATTAAATGTATTATGTATTATTTAATCATGTGGTATATAATTAGCAATTAGTTTGCGTGTTAATACAGAAAAGTATTCTGCAAGAATTCTATATGTAGCAAGAAAATGTTTTACTGTACATTGGAAATATAAAGAATATTTGGGAATCAATCATACACAAATAGGGAATGGGACTGAAGATGAACAAGGTAGACGGCCTGTCTAGTGTGTGTAAAGCTCTGGTTTGATCCCCTGGGCCCCCCAAAAAATACAGAAAAAGAAAACTAGCATACCAATATACCTCTTGATCTTAATTTAATAATTAAAGAAATAATGAATATTGTGCATGTAATTAAATCAGTTAATAAATCTGTTCTTAATGTGTGTGAAGGACTGAGAAGACAGTACAACAACTGTTTTCCCTATTCAGGTTCACTAATTGTTAATAGAATAAAATACTCTCACAAATTATTGGCAATGAAGATGAGATAACAATAAAACACATATAATGCTAGTCAACACTAATTAAGTACAAGTTGTTAATTTCATGTGATACTTAGTAACTTGATTCAGGCTACAAGAAACCTGAACAGATATTCAGAGTGAAAATACTATTTTTAGTGAAGACACAGCCCAGTTAGAAGTAAACGGCAAAGCAGATAGTCTATGAAACAAAAGTTCCCATCTATAACTTGCCCAAAAAGGGAGCAGCCAGATTTCTGTGGGTCCCAAAGCTCTTTTTTCTTCAAAAATTTTAATACTCAACTTTTAGTTTAACCCATAAGTTTGAAGGATAATCTTTGTTCTCCCTTATCTGACATCTGACTCTTTACCAGATCCTTTTAAAACTGGACTCAAATCTTGTGCTTTTTAAAAAACTCTTTCCTCTTCACCAATTAATGATTTGTTTTCTTAGGGTAACAGCAATCTATATTATTTGCCAATCCTTTGAATTCAACATCATTAGTCAGTAAAAATGTCCACCAAGGTTGAACGGAAAGACAAGAGCCTTTTCCTACATTAAGAGATCACTGCTGGTGTATTAATCCCTTGTGGCTGTTCTGCTCATTAGTGACTGTTAGGTCAAATGGTTATATCTAACTACTGGTGAATTCTGTCTTTTGAATTTGCTTATTTTCCATGGTCTGGTCCATTAGGTCCATGCAAGCATGGAAATGTACAGGTCCTTTTTCTTTTTCTCAGGGAGATAACAGAAGACCAAGGGTGAACAGGCACAAATTTTTCAAATCCTAACCTGCAGGGCTGGAAAATGAAAGGAAGAAAGGCTCTTCTTTGTTTTTATTTTACAAATACTCTAAAGTATGAAGTGTTTCTAACACACTGTCAATGTAGAAATTAAAACAATTTTCTGCATTTCACAGAATTAATAGCTTGATGGGAGAAGGATATGATAACTACCATACAATGTTGAATGTGATGAAATTGTAATAAAATATGAAAGTTACTATTGAGCATGTACTGTGTTGACAGTCACTGAGATATATATATATATATATATATATATATATATATATATATATATGGAGTTTACATGCACAAATTCATTTAATCCCCACAACAACTCTGTAAGGGACTTCCTGAGATGGTCATTTTACAAAACAGGCAATTAAGGTATACAGAGGAGCAAGTGGTCCTACACCACATAACTAGTAATGTAAAGTGAAATTTTACCTTTCTTGGGCTTGAGCAGATAACTGACATTAAAAGAACATGAATAGATTATTTGAAATGAATCCATCCAATAACCAGGAAGCACCAGGAAACAAGATCATAAAAGCAAAGAATTCTCATAAAAGCAGGTGAAATTTATGAAATCTTATGAAACTGAAAAACTACCTTCTTATAAGAAAAAACCCATTCTTTTAATCTTTCCTCTCCGTTCCTTATTTTCTTTATTTTTTAGCAAAGCATAGGGGGAAATTTTCCTCTTTCTAAGTGTAAAAAGTGTGAATTATAAAATGTCAGTGTACACTTTCATACTTAGGTATATTTTAATTATACTTTTAACTGGGTTAATTATCTAAGAATGAGTATTTCAAGGACTTTCTTACCATAATGTACTTTTGAAACATATGCTGGTTCAGGTGTAGCAACAGGTTCTGCAGGAATAGGAGGAGGACCTGCAAACAACAACAAACATTAGGAAACATGACACTTTACACACAAAGAGCTGGTACTTTACTATAATAACAACAAACCAAGAATGACTGCTTTTCTGTGTATTTTTGCCAACTCTAGATCATCAAACACTCCTTAGCTCAGTGTTGCTTTTTTGTCAGGGTCTAGGACTAAGTACTCAGCATTCACAATTTAAAAGAGGAGAGGTTTATTTTGGCTCATGGTAGTTTTGAGGATTCAGTCTACAGTCATCAGGCTCCAAAGCATAAACAGGATGGTAAAAGGCCACGGCAAAAGAAATTCAGGTCAATTAATGGCAGCCGGGAAGTAGAGAGTAAAGGAGACACTGGGAAGGGAGATACACCCTCTAAAGGCACACTGTCAGTTGATATAATTTCAACCAAGACCCACCTAATTAATAGCATATTTATCCACTGAACTCAACAATGAATAGATCCACTAATGAGTATAATGCCCTCATAATCCAATCATCTTCAAAGCACATGAAACTTTTGAGGCACATTTTAAATGTAAAGCATAACATTCTCTAGCCTTAGCCCCCCAAAGACTCATAGCCATCTCATACAAAATCCATTTAGGCTATCTCTAAACAGTCACCAGAGCATAAAAACAGTTCAAAGTATTACTGAAAAGTCCAAGTCCAAAGTCTACTCTAGGGAAATACTTAGCTGTGAGTCCCTATAAAGAAACAAAAAGTAAATACTTCCAAGATAAATGGCACAAAAAGGGAGGAATAACAGAAGACAAAGGACCAATGCAAGACCAAAATTCAGCAGGATAAACAATAAATTCTGTAATTTCAGGTCTGGTACCCAGGCTAGCTGTGGCAAGATGTGAGCTCGATATGCCCCAGCCCTGTGGCACTGTTGTTTGCCACCCTCATATCCTCTTCTCTCTTGAGTTGGGTCTGCTCAAAATCTGTAGCTTTCCTCAGTAGACGATCCATATTCCTGGCACTTCTAACTTCCTGGGTTCTCTGTGCACTTGCAGCTTCACTCTGACATCTTCACATACCGCCCTCTCAAGGGAACACTGCCTGGCCTCCCAGGACTTCTGAAATCTAGATAAAAGCCTCCCTGAACCCACAACACTTGCATTCTATATACCCATAAAGCCAGCATCACATGGATGATGCCAAGGCCTGTCACCAGTGAGAGCAGTAGCTGGACAACGTGTGATCAGCGCTACAGTGATTTCTGAGTGCTTGGATGGCTAAATTCTGGAAAAAGCTTTTCAAGATGGCCCTGAATGAGCTGGGCATCCTGGGGCTCTCTCCTCAAAGTAAATTATTTATGCTTTTGTATCTTTCAGTCTGTGATGGATGGGTTCTTGCTGAGATGCATTTTGGTCTTCTTTCCTACTGTCCTGACACAAAGTACTTGGCTTCTTTTTAATGTTAATCTTTTTAGCAACCATGCTCTCCTTTGCCCCAACTTTGTAGGCACTTCCATTCTGATGAAACTGCAAATTTTTTACGTAAGCTTTTTGCTCCTGATTTTCACTGTAGACCTTGATAAAAGTGGCCAGCAATATCCATGCCATGGCCTGGATGTTGGGTTGCTTTTGAAATTTTCTTTGTCAGATTAACTAGACCATGCTTACTCTCAGTCTCCTGCAAAAACTCAGGACATAAGCAAAATGAAGACAAATTTTTCTGCCAGGGTATAATACATATGGCTTATAGGCTAACTGCCAAGGGAGTCCTTGTTTGCAGCTGAAACTTCCTAAGACTGGCCTTCACTGTTTGCATGTCTGTCAGCATTTAGTCTTCTGAATTCAAGCCAGAATCTCCCACCAAGCTCAGCTTATAGCATTCTAGGACTTCTCTAGCTGCCATCTCTAAACCATTCTAAGCTCCTCTCATGAACCACTTCCAAATATTTCTGAACCATGTGGTCAGGTATAGTCATAGCAACAAACTCACTTCTCTAGTCACAACTTAAATGAGGAGTGGTTTCTTTTAGTGCATGTTTTCAGTGCACGATCATCTGGTTCTAAGGCAGAAAGACTATGGCAGACAGTATGGGTAGAGAACAGCTACCAATCCCATGGCAGCCAAGGAAGCAGAGAGAAGGGAGGAGAAAATTATACCCTTCTAGTTCATACCCCCAGTGACTTGCCTTTTCCACCAGGCCCCATATCTTTAACTGTTTGGGACAAAGGAAAAAGAAAGTGTTGTACATTACAGGGGAAAGGATGACATATTATTTGTAGGCTCTGGGCCAACAGAAAATATATTATTCAAGAACTTGTCATTGTACTTAAGGCACTACTGGCACTTTTTGACAAAACAATAATGAATATAAAAGTGGTAGCTGCAGAAATGCTCCCTTACTTTTCACAAACAAGGGAAAACACAGATGTTTAGAAATTAAATTTTGTAGATTTCTAGGCAAAACATTTGCTAACCTTATATAAACAATTTTGAAACCCTCAGGAGAAAAGCATTTTAAAAAATCCAATTACTGATATTCACTTCTGATAATTACACTAGATGCTCAAGAAGGTCTGTACTTTAACTTGATTTCAAAAAGCATTTTAGCTTGTAGAGCGTATAAGACAGGTCTATAAAAAATCTGAGTAAGTTGCTAGTCATTAAGTTCCAAATAGGGAGTAACTGTTCACTGACAGCATGACACAGCCCCTAAAATTGCATAAGTGAAAAACAACCCAAAAGTTGGCAAAGATAACAAAATTATTGGATAAAAATTAGGACTCAAAATTAACTTTACATTGGAAAGATGAGCCTCCAAGCTACAGTCATTACCTTCCAAGTATTTAGAAGAAAAATGTCAAAGTAAATATCCACATAATGAAAAAGGAAAAACAAAAAAGAAAGCAAAGAAAGCATGTAACATGACATCAGATGATTAAGACAATAAATACAAACGCTAAACTTCCACATTAAAATATTCTTTGATTATATAAGACTAATACTTTATAGGAAATTAGTTTTTCAAAAATCAAAACAAAGATAGTTATTAAATATACAAACCAAAGCAGTTTCAATAGTATTAGAAAAAGACATATACAAAGCTGGAGGAAAGGGTTAATTTTATATTGAATTTAAATATATATATATATATATATATATATATATATATATATATATTTGTTTTTGTTTTTTTGAGACAGGGTCTTGCTATGCAGTTGAGGCTGGCCTTGAGCTCACTTTGTAGCCCAGGCTGATCTCAAACTCATAACAATCCTCCTGCCTCAGCCTCCTGAGTGGTGGGATTATAGGCGTGCACCACTATGCCCAGCTAAAAAGGTGTATTTTATAATAAAGTAAAACCACTGCACCTATACTTTCTATAAGCCAAATACTTTTAAGAAACAAATCAAAACCGGGTGTGGTGGCATACACCTTTAATCCCAGCATTCAGGAGGCTGAGGCAGGAGGATCATTGTTTGAGACCAGCCTAGGCTACAAAGTGAGCTCAGGACTAGCCTGAACTGCATACTGAGACCCTGTCTCAAAAAATAGGGCCAGGGATTTAGCCCAGTGGCGTAAGTGCCTGCCTGGCAGGCGTGAGGTTGTTAGTTGGATCCCTGGTACCAAAAAAAAAAAAAAAGAAACAAATCAAAGTATTACAATACAATAAAGATAAAATAGCAATTATAGTCCCAACACTTTGAAGATATTTCCTAAATTGTATCTGGCCCTAAAATATTAATAATGCTCAAAAAAAGAAGTGAAAAATAACATGAAAATTAGTAAAATACACTAAATACCTATTAAATCCAAAATAAGACAAACTATTTAAAAAACAATGAGAAAAACTATATATCAGAAATTATGAATAGTGGCAGAATGTCATTTTAATTAAATTTAAACTGACTTTAGTTAAACAGTAACAAAACAAAAATATTTAAAATAAAATTTCAACTAAAGAAAGTACGTACAGACCTTAAGCATTAGGAAAGAAATGAAAATAAAGATGAAGCTAATGGGCTAAAAACAAACAATTCAGCATCAGAATAAAGTGAAGATTTGTATTTAAAATAATGAATTTACAGTCACTGCTTAATAGCAAATTTAAATATTTTCCCTTTAAAATGTTGCCTCACTTATAGGTAAACCAAAATGTAGTCTAACTTGAAATGACAAATGTCAAAAACTGATAGTGTATATGTTAACATATTCTTCGAATTAATTACTATTTAATAATAGCAGCCATCATTTGATTTTGTATTATTCACCAGACATTGGTTAAGGAATTTCGTATGCATTATTTATTTATTCCTAATGACAGCCATAGTACATAGTAGTTACTATCATTGTCCCCACTTTACATGTGAAACTTAGGCGCAAGGGACAAATAATGTATCTGCCAGGGTAAACATTTTAATGGTAGCTACTGGATTCTAGAGTTTACATTTTTAACATTTTTTATAGTATCCTTGGTCATCATTTTTCAAGCAACTGCTTACTAAATTTAACAAAGGCACATTTTACAAAACTTGCCTATAAATTTAATCCTTAGTATAAGGTTATATGCTTAATAACAATTTAATAAGACAGAAAAAACACATTTCAAGACTTCAGCTTGCCAATAATCTGACAAATTATCTGACAGTTTAGCAACATGATTTTATCTTTTGATACTAAAATATGCAAGAGGATTTTAACTTCTACTAAATACTTCAATAGAGAAAATGAAGGAAATTATTCAACTCCTATAACTTCTATCTTGCAGTTGCCAAGTGACTTTATTGATGTAAGTCTTTCAGATGACTCCTTTTGGAAAATGATACATTTTTAATACTTTTTAATCAAAAAATTTACCTGATTGTTCTAAAATTCTTGGTTCAGGTTCATCCAATTGTAGAAGTTCATCAAGAGCTAGTTTTGCTGCATTGGATCTAGATTCCTTTTTATTCTGTCCCAGTCCAGTCTTATATTGAATACCATCCACCACAGCACAGAAAGCAAAATACGATCCCATCACATTACCTTGAAAAAGAACTGAGAATGACTGCTACAATAATTCACAGTACATTCTTACAAACAATGCCTCTTTATACAGGAAAACATTCCAGTACAAAAATTATGGAAAACAATGTATTCTAAAACACCAAGTTTTCTGTAGGGCCAAGAGGAGTTGAAACCAAAGCTGGATGGGGCCCTGACCTAGTTCTGAGGATTCAAGTAGCTAGTCTGGGTCTAGATTCAGAGTGACCAACAGAGTCAGCCTTAGAATACTGCATAAACCATATGTGGGGTGACAGTGAGTTTCTAATATAATGCTTGGTACTCAATCTATTGAACAACCAATAAGAGATAAAATGAGGAGACTTCTGGTAACATTTCTCTTTAAAATTTCAGGACAAATAAAGTTGAATTCCTCCCATCTCCAGATCCTCTAATATAAATTACAGAACATAAGAAAGTCATCATACACAAATCCTTCTATCTTATTTCCTAATATACCAAATCACTAAAAAAAATACAGCAAAGTTTTTTCAGAAATTCCTGTCTACATCTGGGTAAATGTAAACTGCTTTCCTCCCATCATCTAAGACCTCAGTTTCCTAGAATCTTTCATGATTTACTAAGTCAGAGGGCATTTGTATATTTAATAAATGACCCAGATGACTCTTATGTAGGAGATATTACACATATTTGTTGATAAGTATTGGCTTCAATCAGCTTTTAAACAGGATTCTCTAACTTTAATATGATTCTAAATCACATGGAGAACTTGTTCATAATATTGATATTCTGGTCTCAATACC
The DNA here is from genome assembly GCA_004363535.1 of Dasyprocta punctata. Lineage (NCBI taxonomy): Eukaryota > Metazoa > Chordata > Mammalia > Rodentia > Dasyproctidae > Dasyprocta > Dasyprocta punctata. Next base: position 217,491 of record RJWM01000119.1, on the reverse strand, counting down.
CAACCTGCAGAATCATGCTTTGAATATAAAATGAATGCCTTTAATAATCAATGAGCCATGTTGTTGAGTAGTGTTTCCTCAGAGCAGTAAAAATTTTCCATCATAAATTTTTTTCTTTCTTATAGTGAACAATAGCTTACATTTTCCAGGGGCAGTGTGAGAATAATACAGTAAAATTAAGTTCCATAGAGATTAGGCCCACCTTTTATATTAAAAAGAGGCCACCTTTTACACCTGTTTTTTTGTCAACTGTTAAATTTACTAGTATTTCATTAAAGCAACAGTCTTAAAGTTGGTAACACCTTGATACTAAAATCAATAGCTCTAAATTCTTCTGCAAAGATACTAGCTTTGAGATCCATACTGGAAAAACTTAGTATGAGAAAATGAAAGAAATCAAACTACTTTCAGGTACATATACACACCAAGTTTTTTTAAAGATTTTATTTTGTCTCATAGCTTTAAATTGTCAATGTCTCTTAAAAGCACTCATTCTTTTATTACAGTTTGCTAGAGTTGTTCCTAATTATTAGCCATAACATGAAGAGATCAGAAGCTGCTTCACATATTTTACTGATCTATATTTCAGTAGCCTTCCACAGGTACATGATAAGGGTTGCAAAGTTTAAAGAGAATGGTAGAAACTGTAACAGACAAGTCTATAGACAGTATCAACTATGCGAGTGCTCTTTTCACATCAAATCTCTGAATTTCAAGGGTTGTATTTAATCATGTTTTCCTTAGGCATCATAATCACAGAATACTCTTAAGATCACCATAGTTCAAAGACTTAACACCACTAGAAAAGCATGTTTTATGTACAATAAGTATTTATACCCCCAAATAATACAGAAGACTGACTTCAGTTTGGCTACCCACACACAAAAATTACAATTTCATGACCATAAAACATTTTATATGCTGTATTTATTTCCAGAGGCTCAAAAGGCCTAAAGCAGAAACATAAAAGTTTAAGTACACTTGTCAAATTAGGATTTCACTAACCCTGTTAGTCCATACAATACAAAGGTAACTCCACTTAAATGTTCTGCTTCTAATGGAAAAATATTTTCTAGTACCGTTATACTGATACACAATTTTGTACTTGCCTGTTGTGACAGTTTCCTTAAGGTCAAGCTGAACCCGCTGCATTTGTGCAAATTGGTGCAAGGCTGACACAGGGTTTATCTCTCCACGTTTGTATTTCATTATAAATTCCCTAGGTATTTTTTTTGGAGGAAGGACAGGATTTGAAATAGTTGAAAGACTCTTGGAAAGCAATGGTTCTGGAAAATTACCTAAAATAAATGCTTACATTGTCAATTTGGTTAAAAAAACAAAATGAGCAAAAGCACTAAATCCTTGAAAATGGCAGCTAAACTTAGTCATACGTGTTTTTCATAAGTTTCTAGTGAGTGATTCTGGCACACATGACAAGCACAATCTATTATTGTACATATCACTCATCATACCAAAGTTATTTTCCAAAGAAGCAATACCATTATTACATCATTAATGGTATCAAAGAATCATGGAATTTTAGCAATATCAAAGTCTCTACAGATGATATTACAAAGGCCTAGACTAGAGAAAAACCCTGTTGGCACTAAAATCTGGCTTACAACTCCCATCCACTATTTTATACTGCCACTATAGTCAGGCACTACAAATTATTTGACCTGTGTACTTAAAATTCAATCAAATTTTTAAAGTACCTGTGTCCCTACTTTCTACTTACACTAAGCTAAATGATGTCTGGAATACAAATTCATGAACTCCAGTCCTTTCCCTGAGGCCTCACATCAAAAAAGATAAAACACACTTCAGCAGTGAAGTCAGTAATGAATTATGTGAGCAGAGGGTAGGAATTCTACGGTTCCCTTCAGTGTTGGGAGTCAGATCCTCCAGGTGTGAAGTAGCCTCAGAGAAATGTGTGTACAGTACATCTAGGAAACATTTAAACCCGGGGCTCAAAAGCATACACTGGCCATCTCAGAATCTTAAAGCATTCAGGAGCTACTACAAATGAAAAGAAAGCACACCTGTCACTTGTGTGACCTTGGATGCCATATTTAGCAGGCTGCTACTTTCAGAGGAACACCTTGCAGGAAGAGTCACCGTCTGGACGACTGGTTGAACGGGCAAGTTCTTTTTCAACATCTGAGCAAAGCTGGGGACCGTGGACCTCTGAAACCAGTCATTGCTGCCAGAAGTTTTCTCATCTACAAATCATTATAAAATTGGTGGAAAATTAAAACAAAATATTAAAAATACTCTGGAAAAACAAAATGAGCCTGAACTCTGACTTTCCATTAATAGCTTTTACACACACACACACACACACACAACTAGAGGCCAAGTCCCTCTAATAGATTTCACGATTGCTTGTGAGTTTTAATAGATACTGAACTCCTCTTCTGGAATCTTTTTCACTAACTCTACTGCAAGGAGAGCAAGAAAGGGCAGCCGTCTGGGGGAAATCCTTAAATCTACTGAGGTATCACCAGAGAAATTAGCAGAGTCAAGAAAAAAACCACGACGGCGTATGTTGGCCTTCCAAATTCTAGCGCGGCTCCTACTCACTGAGGTTGCCCTTCTCGCCTTCCTCTGGGGTGGACCCCGCCGGCAGGCGGGTGTTGGTCAAGGGCAGGCCTAGCCTCAGGTTACGGGTTCGCCGGCTGCCGCCCGCTGCCGCCATTTCTCGGTCCGGCTTCAACTTCTCTCCTCAGGCTGGAACACGCGGCCCAGTCGCGTCTTTTAAAAGCATTCCTGAGAGGCCCACCCCCGGGGCCCTCTTTGTCCAATCACCAACGGTCTCCGTGACCCGAGCCCCGCCCCACCCCCACTCCCACCCCACCCTCACCCCACCCTTGCGCCTGCGCAGTAGCTATCTGCGCAGTTCACTCAGGAAAGCCCCTGAATTTGGTGTCAGTTCGAGGCCTCAGTGATACCGTCGGGGCTAAGGGCAGAGGGGCTGCTCTGTCAACTGGAGAAGTCTGATAAAACCCAGTTGGGCCTCTCAGCTACTTGACCATGCCGCCAGCCATTGTCACAGAGCACCACATGGATGATTATCTGCCACTCAGTTTTCTGCAAGGCGTGCTTACTCAGGTGTTCGGAGCTACCTCAGGGTACCCGTATGACAGGAGTTTCAAGCACATCCTTCAGTTTATCCCCGAATACAGCCTGAAAAAAATGGCCACGGGCAAGGCCTGTCCTTAGTAACCTTCCTGTGAAAACATAGATTTGCAGAAGCTTGGCTCCAGGGGCCAAGGGATCATTCAGGAACACAAGTTGGCCCCTGAGAGCGAGTGACTCAAATATCCGGGTAACAAATCCAATGTGGCTATTTTTAATTCTTTGCATTCATAAAAGTTGAAAGAGTACCCAAGGTAAATCATTGAGCAAGTTGTACTGTGTAACCCGGAAGGAATTCAAAGAATCGAGCGACATTGTTATAATGAAGTTTCAGTGACCATCTACTTTTTTTTATATATACATGGTTTTGTAAAAGTTAAATCTATTTTTAAAAAGAAGGAAAGAAAACGACGAGAATTAATGGCTCATTGTAGCAAGAGGTAAATCCTTCCATAAATACATGGTGAAATTAAAAAAAAAAAAAACTAAAGGAAAAAACACCAGACCCATCCCTTTTATTAAGCAATGCCTTTTTAAATTGTATTTTTCTTTATTGATTATCAAGATGTGTTGATTTTCTTGTTTTGACCAATTTCCTATTAATAATTGTAATGATAACTCGATCTACGTTTTTTCTTAGCGTTTAGAGACTTTTGATCACAGGAAGTTAAAAAATTTAAATGTTATTAAGCTGTATAAAGACAGTAAAACTTCAGTAAAAAATGTAATTTCATTAGGATCAAATCTGAAGGCAGAAAAAGAATAGAACTAGAGGGTCAAGCAGCAAAAGGAAAGAGGTAAAAACTCTTTCACCCTAGAGTTTCACTCACTAATTTTAGCATTCTTCTTTGGTGTCTATTGAAACTGTTATTGTGTTCTAAAGATAATTTTCTATTTCCCTCATTCCTTCTACAGTTATTACTTGGAATTCTGTAAGAAATATTTCTCCAGTTCCTTTATAATTATTCAATCATTTATTTGAAAATGGAGTCATAGAAATGTATTCTATTGCATATAATCCAACACAATCATTTATTTTGCTATTTGAATTATCCAACTTTCATCATTGGGAGGTTTTCCACCATTGGGAGGCTGCCATGTCCTTTTGAAATGCTTTTTTTTTTTCTTTTAAGAATTTCTTTACATTCTGGTACTGTAAGACACTTGAATTTTCCCCTCCTAGACCTAAAATTGGCCAAGAAGCTCTGGTTACTTTAACTGAAGAACAGGACTTAAAGACTAAAATCTGGGCACTGGATGTTATTGTTTCTTGTATTTTTGTCCAGAGGAAATCTACAAAAATGTATTTATGTATATTAACTCATTTTACAGGTTAATCTCTATTTCTGTATCTACATAAAAATGAATTTGTACTTATTCTTTTAATTGTAATCCAATCTCACAGCATTTATTTAGCTTTTCTTCTTGCTTCTGTTTTTTAAATCTGGCAATATCTAAAATTTTGTGAGTGTATAGTACTTGCAGATTTGTTAATCTATACCAATACAAGAAAAAGATTACTGACTGGTGTTTTTTTTTTTTTTTTCATCTTCACTCATAACATCTAGTCAAAATTCTCTTTGCCAAAGTCGCTTTAGTTATTTATAGTTCTATGGGTTTTGAAACCTACATAGAATCATGTCTCTAACACTATGGTACTATACAGAACAGTTTCACCACCCTAAAGTTTGTCTTCCTTGGCCCTTTTGTAGTCAACATATTTCTTGATTTCTGGCAACCATTGATCTCTTTTTCTGTTCCCATAGTTTTTCTTTTTCCATGATTTCATAAAAGTGGAATTACTGAATAACAATTTTGATCTAGCTTCTTTCACTTAGCTAAATGCATGCAAGATTCATCTATGGTATTGGGTAAATGTTGTTGGGTAAATGAATGGCATATGTTCATTGCCAAGTATTCCATAATACCACTATTTGTATGTTCAATTGTTGGAGGATCTCTTGGTTGTTCCAGTTTTTCACAATTATGAATGTAGCTACTTTAAGCATTTGGATACACAGATTTTCAATTCATTTGGTTAAGTGCTTAGGAGTGGGATTGCTGGGTCACATTGTAAATGTATATTTAACTTTATAAGAAATTGCCAAACTTTTCTAAAGTGAATATACCATTTTTGCATTCCCATAAACAATGAAGAATTCTTATTCCTATTCATAATCACCAGCACTTGATATTGCTAATTTTTAAATTTATTTAGTCATTATATTGAGTACCTAACTGTGGTTTCAATATGCATTTCTCTAATATTTAGTGATGATGACCAACATTATATCTTTGCCATCCAAAAATCTTTCCATAGTGTCATTTTAAGGTTGTTGTTCAGTTTCTTATTGGCTGTTTACTTATTGTTGAGTTTCAAGAATATTTTTATATTTTCTGTATAAATTGTCAAACGTTCTTTTAGTCTGTGGCTTGAGTAATGAAGTGTCTTTATGGAATAGAAATTTTAAATTTTGATAGGTTCAGTTTATTAACTTTTTCTTTTATAGATCAAGCTTTTGCCAATGTACCTAAAAACTCATCATTGAACCCCAGTTCACACATTTTTCACATTAGATGCATGATCCATTTTGAGATAATTTTTGTATAAGACATGAGGGATGTGTTTTGTGTGTGTGTGTGTGTGTGTGTGTGTGTGGTGAGTGTGCCTATGTAGATCCTATTGAACTACTTTTTTACCTTTGTGAAGAATAACAGTTTTTAATGCAGGCTATACATTAATACAGTTAGACCTTCCAATATGATGTCATAAATGAATGATGAGGCAGAACATCCTTATCTTGTCCCAGACTTCAGAAGGAAAGCCTTCAGTTTTTCACTATTAAGTATTACACTGTTTAGATACCCTAAATTTCTCACAGATATCCCATATTAGGTCAAGGAAGTTCTTTTCTGTTTCTACTTTCATGGAGATTTTTATCACGATGTTAATGAGAATAACAAACATAATTACTGTAAAAGATAATTATCTGTAAAGCAGGAAGTATTCCACAGTTTTTACTTAACATGGTTTGTTTTCCTGGTTTATTTAACCTTTTTTGACATTCCTCATGTCTTGATATGGAGCCAGGTTTCTGGCAATATCATACTTGTTCACAAGTGGTTCTGTCCACCTACAGATATAGTGCTGGGCCTAGTGAGTATTCCTTTCCTTTTGTTGCTCTTTCAGGAATAGAACTTTTTTCCCTTCATTTTACTCCATCTACCAAGTGGGTTTTTACCAGTTGCCACAGCTAACAATGGAGTTTCCCTTCCCTCTGTACATTAAAACTTTTATTCCTTAGAGGATAACAGTGTGGTATGAAAATATGGTTACTGTTTAAGAATATAGTAATAGCCACACTGCAATTAGTCCCCTTCAAAATACTGCCTTCACTCAAACACATTTCATTGATCTTGCCACTTTCTGAAGAAGTTTTGGAAGTCCTTCTTTGTGTGTGTCTTTAATTGAGCTGTCTTGGCTACCTCAATGTCCTGAATGGATTTGTAACATTTACCTTTCGTGTCATTTGGCTTTGAGGAGGATTCATCAGTTCCATGGTGCCAGATCTGGTGAATGATGTGGAGAAAGATACACTGTCATGTTTCTATGAGCCTGTCCTTCCACTGGATGGCACTCAGCTGCAACATTCACTGTATTTTTTGATCCTTCCTTGTAAAGACAATCAGGAAAGACGACTTCCAGAACTGCTTCAGAAAGTGGCAAACATGATGAGATAAGTGTGTTTAAAGTGAGGGGGAATATTTTGATAGGAATTAATGGCAGTGTGTCTTTTATTGTAATACTGATTTTTAAAAATTTAAACCTTCACCATATATTTTGACCACATCTCATATTTTAACTCTTATTAATGTCTTAGGAGACACTTATTCACCAATAATATGTCAAGTATTAAAATTCAGTTCTGCAATCGAGTCAAAACATTTTCATCCAAACAGATGTGCAAGTCAGGCATGACTGCAATGTTTGTAACTCCAGGTACTTGGGAAGCTAAGACAGGAGGATTGCTTGAGTCCAGAAGTTCAAGGTTAGTCTGGGCAATGTGGCGAACACGAACAAACAGCACAACAACAACAAAACTAAAAAGCAGATGTGTATCATGGAGATAAGCCTTTATGGTATAAAGGAAATTCTAGAAGACTTTTAGAAGATAAAGTATTGAACTTCACCAAACATTTTAAGGTTGGTAATTGCTATGCTGCTTTGCAAAGTGCTAAATAAATGCATACACATAGGGTAACTAGAATTAAATAACCTTGACCACAATGTGAGGATGCTAGCTTATATTCGCAAGTGAGATGGGATGTCATGGGAGGGTTTTATAATGGGTGAAAAGAACTGAAATAATGAAAATCATATAAAGAATATGGCAGAAAGAAAAGTAAATATGTGACACTAAAAGTGCATTACGTGTTAAAAATAAATGTTGTTTGGTATACCAGTAGGTAAAACTCCTTGGGATAGAGAGAAAATCCTTTAAATAAAAGATCTTCAAAAATACTGTGTATTTAAAATCTGACTTCTTAGTACCTGGAATGTTACAGCTTGGGTAATCATCATATTCCCTTGTTGATTTTATTGGAAGAGCCTCCTAATTGGTTTCCTATGGCATTGTTTGTTCTCATCCCCGTGTTCTCCTGTTTTGTTTTTCTTACTCTAGCCACAGCAGTTCTTCTCAACTGTTATGAACCCTTCCCATGGTGTCAGTATTCTTGCAGTGGCCTATGAGTTCCTACATGCTTTACCTCTGTCCTCCTCCTTGATTTCATTTGCTACCATTTCCTGTTTACTATGCTCCAGTGAGGGAGGGTGGCTTTTTTGTTGTTAGTAAAACATGACAGGCTGGCACTTACCTGGACCTTTTCCCTTCTGATAGCCAAAATCTCCCTTTGGTTTATTTCTTTTATTTTTAGAACTTTTCTCTGCTCAAATGCTTCTTCCCAAGAAAGGGCCTCCCTATATATTACATGTGCACAAGCATATCCCCTCACAAATCACTCTTTACATCCTGCATTGTCTCTTTCGGCTTCCATTTCTTGTCACCATCTTCTTGGTTACTTTTCTCTGGTTGCTGGGACAAAATACCGAACACCCAAAATGAAGGAAGGAAAGATTTATTTAGCTCACTGTTTGTGGAGGTTTCAATCCATAGTCAGCTGGCTCCAAGGTAGGGTGGCAAGGAACCGGGGCAACACTTTAAGACAGCAGCCAGAAGCCAGCAAAAGCAGCCAGAACAGAAAATGGAAGGACAAGCCTCTTCTCCTTCCTTACATTGTATGCAGGCCACCCTACCTTGCCCCCCAGGGCAGATGTAGCACAAAAAATCTGTGTCCTCCTGTTGCACAGGATAAGGATATTTACCAAGTAAGGATCATGGTTCCCTGCTGAGTCTCTTAGTTAAACATCTAAAGTTGACACAATGTATCAACCATAACACCACCTCACTTTATATTTTGGGTTTATTCATTATCTGTATAAACCATGTAGTTGCATGATAGTCTTTATCTGTTTTGTTTGCCTTTCTTTCCCATGAAAATAAATTGAGGGGATAAAGATGAATATAATCAATACCCATTAATTCAACAATAGTAAATATTAAGTATGTATATAGTCAGTCACCAGGCTATAAGTGGAAGTATAAAGGTTAAAACAGTCTTGATTTTGGAGATTATGGTATAATAAAGAATAAATATTATGGTTAAGAAATAGATTCTTAATTGGGTCAAAATATTTATTGGGTCATATAGTCTCCCTCCTGACACACACACACACACACACACACACACTATGCCAAATACCCAGTGGCCTTGTCCTTTCCCTCAGTCACAATTCACATGTTAAATTTAGCATATAAAGGCTGGAGAGGTAAGATGATATTTTGGGACAATTTTTAAAAATATGATTACAATTTTCACACAAACAAATCTTAAATTTAGGTGAGATTTGGCCAGTTAAGGATCTGGGACAGATAATGTATGATCTGCATTCTCCAATGAGTTAAAATGCAAGAAAAAATTTAAAAGTTTAAAGTTAGGGTGTGTCCATGCAATTCAAATCATTTGTATTTTAAGGCTACAATAAATATTGATTATGTATTTTAGTGAACAGCCTCATATTTGATACCTATAAGTCAAAATGACTGGTTGCCTATTGGAATGTATACCAGATTTCAAATACTTACTTGTGCAAATTTCTGAATACTGATGTAAATTTAACCAAACATCAAATGGTCCAAATTATACTATGTGATTTACAGGACATTTTGGCACTTGCTGAATTCTTGTACTATCATCATACTGGATGGTACTCTCCCTTATCACTTGGCAAGGAGAACTATAGGAAATTTGCCATGATACTTCATTCTCCATCTCAGTATATGTAACCATCATTAATCCAGGTGCTCAAAACTCCAGGTGCAAGGCCCTCATGTAAGGTTGTAAACAAGGATTGTAAGGGGAAAGCGGGGCTGAAATTCAACTCCACTCTGCTAACCAAGTCATATGCCTTGGGACTTCCTTAATCTGAGGAATGAGTGCTCTTCCTAATTTCTAATCTAGTTAATATAAATTCTCTGGCCATACCCAACAATTATCCTGGACTCTTTTTCTTTCTCCCCCCTCCCATTCCATTGACTTGTTCTATTGGATGTCTCCAAAACATGCCCTGAATAAGTTCATTTCCTCCCCTTCTACTGTGTCCACTCTAGTCCAAGCAATTATTACCTTTTGCTGGTACTTGTACAATAGTCCACTAACAGGTCTTTCAGGGTTTTTGGAGTTAGGTTAGTCTTTTAATTCAGGCTCATCTATGCATTTATTCAGTCAGTAATTAATTCATCCAACATATTCATTGAGTACTATATGAGTTGCTGTTCTAGCCATCAGGGATATACAATCATGAAGAAAAAAAATCCTGACCTTCATGGAACTTACACTGGAGTGTGAGAAACAGACAATGAAAAAATAAGTAACGTTTTATGGCATGTTAAGAAGAACCACTAAAAAGAAATGAAATAGCAGGAAAGGGGGGGTTTATAATATTTATAGGCAAGAGGACTGATATTTCAGATAGAATCCTGGAAGCTGAGAATGAGAAAGCTGCTGCTAGATTGGGAAAAAAATAAACTTAGTTGAGTTACCTGGCCCTCTGTGCCTCAGTTTCTTCATTTGCAAAGTAAGCATAGTGTTATCCACTGCTGACAGTTTTCTGGGAGGAATATACTGATAAACAGTAGTACTAACAGTAGTATAAATAGTATGTTACTCAATAAACGCTACACTAAATTATTATTTTCACATATAAATACTAAAGTTGTTAATCTTTAAACTTTTGTCACAGAATTTAATGTAACAAACTTCCATGACAAAAGTTGAAGAACATTTGGATAGTTGCAAAATCTTCATTTTTGCAGGTAATTACGAGGAAGCTGTTAGAAGTTAAGATTTCTTCTTGAGACACCCATTATGTAATAGCTTTCTCTCAGTCACTCAGATGACTGGGGCATTTTACTCAACGCAATAATCAAGAACTGTGAAGGGAAGAACTGTGAAAGATTTTAGTTTATATGAAAGCTGCCCAATTTCACGATGGTTCTCCTAATTAGCATAATTCACTACTTGGTGAAGACTTTGAACCGACTCCCAAGACCCCTTTCAGTCCCTGCAGTTTCTTCAGTATCCCCAAATTTTGTGTGAAAACTAAGTGAAAAAATATGGGCCACCCAGAGTTCTTCTCAGCCCCCAGAATCTCAAATTCTGTTAGAAGGTTTTGATCCTCTTGGAACCATAAAATCATACCACTTGTTTCTTTAATGTAAGCCGTAGCAGACCACTCTTTTGTGAGGTTGCGGGTCTGATCAGTCCGCGATAAATATCCTTGAAAATAGTCCCAAGCAGAGGGTAGTGTCTTGGCTGCAAGACAGGCAGAAATTCAGATCCATGGAGAATATCCTCTAACATAGCTGTTTTCAAGAAAGATGAATATTAATGGCCATGCATATAGTTCATATGCATACTCTGCTACTAATTTAGGGGGATGAAGAGAGCCACCCATGCTTCTGCCTGCTTCCACTGTACATCAGCAATTCTAGTGTCTCATCCAGTCACTGTAGCTACCTCTTCAGCAGTGTACCCAGCTGACATCTACAAACCCAAATGAATAGGTGATGGGTTCAAATTCTAATTTAATGAAACAGCTGTTCTCCTGCTGGAAACCCTGCCTCAATACGAATAGCACTAGGCAGCAGAATGGGACATTAAGGATACAAGGCATGATTGAAAATTACAGTGAATGCTTACATTTTAAAATTATTTCAGTAAAAGGCATTGCCATTAATCCCCCTTGCTTCAAACACACTTATCGCATCATTCTTGTCACTTTCTGAAGCAGCTCTGGAAGTTCTTTTCTGTGTCTGTAGCTGTGGGGTCATCATGGCTACCTTGATGTGCTGAACTGATTCAAAACTTTTACCTTTCAGGATCATTTCGACTTTGGGGAAGAGGCAGAAGTTACATAGTGCCAGAATCGTTGAACAAGGTAAATGACATTCCAGAATGTTTCTGTTTTACTAAGTTGCCCTTCTGTTAGATGGCACTTAGCACCAGCACTCACATTTTTTATTATACCTTGTAAAGATACGTAAGAGGACTGCCAGAACTGCTTCAGAAAGTGGTAAGAGTAAGGGGGCATGCTTGAAGCAAGGAGGAATATTTTGAGGTGAATTAGTGACAATGAGTCTTTTAGTGCAATAAGCGAAAAGTTTTTTTTTTTAATTTATTGGTACATGTTTGAAGTACATAACGATTACATTCCTCATAGGTGCTGGTACCTGTACATAACAAATATTTATTTTTTTATTCATACCCTTTCCCTTGCTTCCCTCCCTCTGCTTTCATCTCTTGGTCCCCTTTTTCCTTTTGCAAAAGTTAAAACTTTTAAAATTTAAGCATTCTTTGTATATTTTGATCATACCATTTTATTTGGTGGGTGACCTGACCTGACCAGCCAACCTGTATTTATTCTTAAGAGTTCAAACTTTGTTATTATCTCCTAACACCACTATTCAAATATAAACAACTAGAGGTACATTTAACAATCTGGGTGTACCTGGAATTACTACACTTTCACTTTGGTGCTTGTTAACAGCACCAAAAATGCTTTCCAATATCATTGAGGAAGCTTTGTGAACTGGAGTGGAAAGCCTTTTTTGGCATGAGGTGCTAAATTCTGTTCTAAACAGGTAAAACAGATGAAACACAAAAAAGCAAATCTTATTGAGTATTGTTCAACTGAGTATGATGCAGGCATCCATCAGTTTTATCTAAGGATATTCTAACCATTAGGTTACAAAAGAAAAAACAAAACAATTAGAGGTTCTCTCTAACAGACACAAGAGATATGATTAAGGCCATCCAGCTTTCAGTATACGGAAGGCACAAGTATTTTTGGCATGGCAACAATCATTATAGAGAATGGCCCATGGGCACTGATTCTAGGGATAAGTTGGGGAGGATGCAGAGTTCAAGCAAATGACAAGATGCTATAGCATAAAGAAGGTCCCCATGTAGAGTTTTAGTTGTGTTAATAAACAGTCATGTGCTATTAAAACAGCAAACTTTAATTCTCTTATTTACACTACTAAAGACCACTAAGAACTCTAGCTCTTCTGGATGGTTTTGGTTGTTTAGTCTGTCAGAGGTAAAAGTGCCTTATTGATTTAAGTGCATAGGTTTGTACCAGAGTTTTCTTGAGGTGTTTTCTAGCTCTAGGTTCTTCATTTCTACTGTTTACTTGATCTTTAAAATGTACTGACTTGGATAAATATTCAATCTGAGTTGCTATTAACATTACTGCTATATGTAAGTATTGTTTCATTTATTTGCTTTGGTGCTACAGAGTTAATGATTATTTTAGATCTTTCTGTTCCTTTAAATTCTTTGTAATGTATTTATACATGTATATCATATATGTATGACATTTATACATTTTATATAACCTTAATATTCACAAAAGAATACATACAAACATACATGTAAGAATGTAATGTAAAAACAAAAACAAACAGCTGTGTACTTACCACTAAAAAATTTCTAAAACTTCAGATGTCACTTTCCTTTTAATTATATACTCCTGAGGTGCTTTTTTCATAAGTATTATGGGCATTTTTATATATTTAAAAATTTTATGATAATCATCTATGAAAAACTGTGACAACTTTAATGTGATAATTTGAGAACAAATTATCAAAGGATAAGAAGAGTCCCAAACAACTATGGACTGAAACCATTATCGTGACTTTATTACAATAGTTACAAACAATATTTTAGTGATATACAATCATGTCACAATTACTCAAACTATATACAAATGGGTATTTTTACAAGTCTACTTTAAAAAAAGAAAAAGTCATTAACCCCATAACATTATCGATATCTTTTTCTAAAAGTTATGGTCAATAACAAAAAATTCACAGTTATTCTGCAAATATTTTAAAGATGCAGGAATTATATTGCACATAATACAATTATAAACCCTAAAGAAACTGATATATTTAATCTAGTTTCCCACAAAATTTACACTATCATGCAATACTTCACGGTACACAGAATGGTGGAACTAGAACAGGGTAACTTACAAACTTTTAATGTAATGGCCACAAAATTGGAATTATTTTAAATTCACATTTAAAATCATACTTAAAAAAACACTCCAGTGTAATAAAACTTAACAGACACAATCATAATTTGTTCACAGATTGTTACTTTTTTAGTGTTCTTCTTTGTCTTTTCCTTTCTTCTCCTTTTCATCCTGTAGTGCAGTACCAAGCTTTTTGATAAGAACTGACAGAACTTTGTCTAGTGGGTCCATGACTCCTCTCTGTAGCCATTTAGGAATAGTAGTCCTGGCATGGTGAAAGCCCAATTTTTGAAGAATATAATCAACGCCTACTGGATCAATCTTTCTTCCAGTCCAAGAAATTAATCTAAAATAATAATTATAAATAATTGTTAAGGAGTTTAATGCCCTAGCACAGTTTTGAAGGTAGGTCTAAGAACATCATTGAGCTTCCATAATATACTTAAGACAAAATATTTCAGCAGGGGTTTTTCAATTATTGAGCCTTTAATTCCTGGATCTAGTATAATGATCATATTCAAAATATTATTATAATCATCCATATGATCGTAAGTATCCTTGACAGCCTGTATTTAGCAACAGTGAAATAACAATTTCGCTCTGATTATTTTAGGCCTGTTACATGGTCATCTTAAACATTTAAAAGGTTATCTGACTAAAAGATTTCACAAGCATGTGGCAACATGGGGCGGGGAGGCTAAAATTTAGAGTTCTATGTGCCAAGCATGCTTGAAGGGAGGATATTTTCTTGTTGTTTTCAGTATTTCCTTCCATATAGATGGCAAGGAAATTAGTGAAACAGTCCTGGTAGTTCTCTGCTTTAACACTGATGAACTATTTGACTGACAAAGTTAACAGAGGAACTGAGTAGTGTAGTTCAATCCCCTTCTCCCTACTTTCACTTGAGAGCCACTCCTTTTGGCTTACTCTTGCCCCAGGTTGTTTCTAAAGATAGAGTGCGAGGCATTTAGTGCTGTCTATAGCTAGGTGAGTTGCAGTACTGCTGACTGTACATCTTCAGCTCTCCATCACTGCCTTGAGCTCTCCACCACCGAAGTGCCTCACATTAATTCCACATGTAGATGTGTAATAGAAAGCTATTCCTAGCAGATACACAAACCACATTTTCTGTTATCAGCTTCACCAGCACTAATAGTATGCTTCACATTTCTAGCTGCTTCTCTGCCACTATCTCAATCGGTCCTGAAATCAGGTAGAGCGGTAGTAAGCACTGATCTCCTAACATACAAACTGTTATAAGCATTTTGTATTAATGAATTCATTTAACTAGTGTAGCTACCCTACAAAGTATTACCATTTTCAAAATTTTTCACATGAGGCACAGAGCGGTTAGGTCCTCTGGCCTAGATTGTTTTCAACTAGTATGCAAGAAAGCTGAGCTTAGAGGGAGAGCTACTGAATATAATGTACGTTCTCCATCACTTATCTGCTAATAAATCAATATAGTAACTTTTTATTCATTTCAAATTCAACTCATTTGTATTTAATTTAAATACACTATAAAAGATATATAGCCAACTTCATTATAATTATGTAGATTTACAAATACAAAACAGATTTTCCAAAGTTTTCTGCATTAGGATCTTTGCAAAATGTTAATATTGCTCCTGGCTAATGACAATATTAAAGTTTCTCATAATGAAATGATCTCTTGATTTGGGGTCACAAGAAATTTTATTGACTACAAAATATTTTTTAGAAAAATGTATTAGTACTATGTATGTTTTTGACACACAGTAATTACAATCATTTCATATATATATTACATCTTCATCCTTTTTACTCCCTCACTCTTCCCCTCTCCAGAACTTCTTCTCATCTCCACAGAGTATACCTCCATTTCCTACTATCTTTCTTTAATTTTGTTCTTTGAATTACTGATATTTTGGGCCTTTCATATTAGAGAAACTATAGCATACTTAACCTTCTGCGTCTGACTTATTTCCCTAAGTATTATGATCTCAAGATTCATCCACTTTTCTACAAATGCCTCAAGTGTATCTTCCTTTAAGGCAGACTAATATTCTAGTGTATATAGATGCCACATTTTTTTTTTAGCTCATTCATTTGCTGATGGACACATAGGCTTCTTTCAATATTTAGCTATTATGGGTAGTAGTGCTATAAACATGGGTATGCATGTATCATTGGAATATGAAGACTTTTAACTCTTTTAGAAAGTTACCCAGAAGAGGTATATTTAGGTAAAATGAAATTTCTAATTTTAGTTTTTTTGAGGAATATCCATACTGATTTTCACACTGGTTGTACTAGTTCATATTCCCACCAATAATGCAGAACGGTTCCTTTTTCCCCACAATTGGCATTTGTTGTTTTCTGAGTCCCTGATGACAGCTCTTGTTACTGCAGTAAGGTGGAATTTCAATGTTTTTTGATACAAAGTCACCACTTTCTATTTATACAAGAGTCCACTATATAATGGAGACTCTTATCTTTGAATTACTGTGGCATACATGTGTCTGAATAACTTTATCTAAATCTATACGATTGTATAGAATGTTGTGCTGGAGTATTTTACATATATAAAAACCTTGAATTGTGAGTAACTTGTTGCACAAGAAAACATTTCTAATAAATGTTAACTTGATAAATGAACGATGTCTTGCAGTATGAGTAGTATGTGAGGCCAAACATGACATGGTCACAGCAGAGCCAGTGGTTCTCTCTCTCTCTCTCACTGCGAGACTGTGGGTGATCATCTTCTAACAGCAAGAGGAGATCTCGTTTGCAGAGGAGGAGGAGAAAGAGGTAGAGGAATGCCTCATTTCAAATGAGATTAGGGATATGTGAAAAATGTGGGAGACAGTGCAAAATTATGTATAAATATACCACATGAATAAGGCTGTGGCAGTGTGAGTAATAAACCTATTTAATGACAATGCAATGTCACATTACTGTGAAATCCTCAAAAGGAGGCAGAAGCAAGCATCACTGGACGGGTTCCTTGTTAAAAGTTGCATGGAAAGAAAAGATTCTATTGAGCCAATAGACAGCAATAGATAGCAGTTATTTTGTTAGTGACAATCATCTTACACAATAACCCTCCTCTCTCTTGTCTCCCTCACACCAGTCAGAAAGGTTTTCAAAGGTTAAGTGCAGATTAATTTATTTGATATTATTTATTTTTGTATTTTCTTTATTATTTTGTATTATATTACAGTATTGTAATCATTTTATATGAAAATTTTTGGGTTGTGGAATGAATCATCTAAGTTTCCATTATTTCTTCTGGGAAAATTCACTTTGACATACAAATGCTTTGGACTACAAGTATGTTTCCAAAACAAATTATGCTCACAAGCCAAGGCTTTACTATATTTAATACTATTCCAGGATTTGGAGAGTTGTAATTTGATTAACAAAGATGAAAGGAAAGGGAAAAAGTAGGAAGGCTATGAATGTTAATCACTAATAACAGTACACAAAGCAATTAACACTAGTTACAGTAGCTATAATTAAAATTAAGACTTTAGATATTTTGACATGATAATAAGTTGATATAACTGGGATCAGGACGATAGTGGAACATGACTCAATAAAGGTATCTGTATCTGACAGCATTAAATTTAACATTTTGGACATGGTTATGCAGAAAGAAGGGCACTGTGACATTGCAGGTTCTATTATACTGTTAAAATATAGATCAATAAGACATTGTTGTTAGCTTCTACTGCATATTTTCACGGCATCTACTTGAAACACCTGAAAAATAACATCCTAGTTAGAAGTGAGAAAAATAATATTGATAGTAAAAGGAAAGTTAGTCTCACATTTTAGTGATTAACTGATAGGAATGTGACAGTGGACAGCTGATCAGTGGCGAATATTCTCAGTGTTTGTTGCTCTTTTCCTTGTCCCAAGGGCACTTACAAAAGCAAGAAGCAGGTGCAGAAATAGCAGTCAGAAGCTTAAGGGGTTACAAATGACTAACTTTTAAATATATTTTTTTGATAATCATATCTAACCTGTATTATTCATAACCCTTTGCTCACAGTATGTATTCTCTTAGGATAGTGATGGTGAACCTACAGCACAGGCACCACAGTCAGCTATTTGTTACCATTTAAAGCTCAAAAAGGTTTGCAATCATTGTCCTAGGATATGAAAAATACGTGTATTCATCACTTACCTAAGAGTGGGTTCTAGATGCCATGTGTTGCACATAAAATCTCTCCAGTCCACAGTAGTGTAAGTGATGCCATCTTCTCTGTCTTTGTCAGAATTGTCATCATGTATAATAATTGGACTTTTCTGTCCTGGTCGAGTAGATAAAATTCGAGGTGGAAAAATGGCTATAATAAAAATGATAAATTACTATTATGAATATGTATCTTAAAAAATTTTTAAAATCACCATAAGAAGAGTAATTGATTCCATCTTTCATTTTATCTATGCCCTTACCAATATTTCATTACAACTGTTAAAAAATAATATTTAAAAATAGGTGATAAACAAAGTGTCAGCTATTAGTATTTCTTAGAGAAAAATGATGTCAACACTGATAGTAAAGAAAGCTGAGATTCAAAAGAAGAATGCTGAGATGACTTATTTGATAGTAGAAATAGGGGACTGAAATGGATTGTGAGTTTCCGAAGGAATGGTTGTATAGAGGGGAATTATAACTGAGATATTACTCATATACCACACAATTGATTTAAAGTATATAATTCAACAACAGCAACAAAACAAACAACAAAGTGTATAATTCAATGGTTTTTGTATATTAATTGGCTGCACATGCATTTGAACAGTGGCACACTTAGGAACTTTTTTTTTTTTTTTAATTTTATTTATTTATTTATTTTTTTTGCGGCACCGGGGACTTAGGAACTTTTTATGTAAACAGTTTTTTATATAATGCTCAAGTAATTTACAATGAATGCTAAAGTAAATGTTTTATAAGACAAATCTGAAACTATCAAATCTATCTATCTATCTAATCAAATCTGTGACACATGTAGCATCTATATGACCTTGTTTAAAAAATAACAGCATTTCTGAGAGCACAATTTTCAAGATGTAAATTGGACATGAAACAACTTATTAGGTAATAAGATATGCATTATGCAGTTCTAGTTGTATGTAGTTTAGGAATGAGTTTAGGAATGAGTTGTAGGGCCTCACTACTTAAGTACAGAACCTTTTCAGTGATGACCCATTACCTGGATGCTGTGCTTTTATTATTGGTGGTAGTTATAGTGTTATAATTTATCTTGATTTTTGGGAAATGTTAGTTTTGCTCTAGTCTTACATGCTAACAAGCATTTTTTCAGGGATGCATATGCTTATTTATGTCAAAATTAACTCCTTACAGTTTGTAATAATAGTTATTTAAATAACTATATATATAATTTAAGTCCCCATAGATTAACATTTTTTATTATAATTCCACCTCTTTTCCATTGAACAAATATTTTACAACAATTTATATTAAAAGAATTTTGTTTTTGAAATATGTGTAATTCATGGCAAACTAAGATCAATACCTTGTTTCACAAAATGAAAGTTTTCAGAGAACACTTGAGAAAACTAAACCTGGAAGGCTTTCAAATAAAACAGGTTTCAAAAAAATTTTAACTTTACAAGTTTATTAACTTTTTTGCTAAAGTTTAAATATTAAGACAAAGGGAAAAAGCAAAAGGATTACTGGTAACTGGCGTATGTTACTTTTGTTTATGAAGACTAGATTGCCTTATACTACAAAATACGATTTACTATATGATTTCAGTACCTTTTTATGAAAGTTTAAACTAAAGTCTGATAGATTTCTCCCAATTATTATTACTGATTTTATTCTCTCACAAAATTTTTGGCACATCTTGACTGAATAGCAATGGAGGAGCAAATCAATCTATACTACGCTGACTTTACATTCTTTCTGATATAGTATTTTGATACTCTTTTATGCTTTAATATGTGCAAGACAAATTTTTGTCTTCATGAAAAATTAAGCAGTATGATAGTGTGACCTCAACAAATTACATTTTTTTTTTTTTTTTTTTTTTTTTTTTGCGGCACTGGGGCTTGAACTCATAACTTTGCGCCTGCCAGACAGGTGCTTAAGTCACTGAGCCAAACTCCCGGCCCTGATTTTTTGAGGCAGGGTTGCACTGTGCTCAGGCCTGTCTTGTGCTTGCGTTGTAGCACAGGCCGACCTCGAACTCCCAACGCTCCTCCTACCTCAGCCTTCTGAGTGCTGGGATTAAAGGCGTGTGCCACCACGCCCAGCTGCCAAATTACATTTATTGCAATCTATTTTTGAGGCACCCTAGTTGCTTTTTCCAGTCATACTTGAATGTGCAACAATTATACAATAAAACTTGAATGAAAGACCATAACAGTTTAAAGGGCATTCCATATCTTATTTTATTTTATGATTTGATTTGATTTGATTTGATCTGATCTGATTTGATTTGATTTCTTTTTTGGTACTTGGAATTGAACTCAGGAACTTGCACTTACTAGGCAGGCACTGTATATTCCTGGCCCCATATCATTACATTTTAAAATTCTTTATTCTTTTTAATAGCTACAGAGTGCTATAATATATTCAACCAATTCCAAATGGATATTATGGTTACTGTATGTTTCTTAATGAACAAACACTTAAGTTTCAGTAAACAATGTTAGCTAGCTCATAAAAACAAAATATCAATGAGGTCTTATTTATTTATATATTTAAAAAATGTTCTCTATATTCCAAACTGATTTATCATTTTAGTCCAGTTTTTCCATTTATATATGTAATTCATGCTACTTTATTATGTAAAGTAGATTTAGTCATTTTCTTAAATCTGCAGTATTTTCTTGTATTTTCCTACTCTGCATAAATCTTCTACAAGGTCTAACTGAAAATGTATGTAAGAAAATGATATGAAAATTTTTGTAACAGATAAAATAACATTTAATGAGCAGGGCGTGGTGGCGCACGCCTTTAATCCCAGCACTCGGGAGGCTGAGGTAGGCGGAGCATTGTGAGTTCGAGGCCGGCTTGGGCTAAAACGCGGCGCAAGGCCGACCTGAGTTACATAGTGCAACCCTGCCTCAAAAAACCAGGGCCGGGAGTTTGGCTCAGTGGCTTAAGCGCCTGCCCCGGCAGGCACAAGGCTGTGAGTTCAATCCCCGGTGCCGCAAAAAAAAAAAAAAAAAAAAAAAAAAAAAAACATTTAATGTCACCCATAGTTAGAAAAATCATGCCATGTACATAGCAAACACTCAGTCTGTCATGTGTCACAGTATTGTTACTCACTGATACTTGCAACTGATAAAGGAGACATTCTACTCATTTAATCACTAGACCATGAAAATCAATATAATTGGCATTGATAGCTGCCTTTTCTGCAGCTTGAAAAAAAATAAAGAATATGCAACCCACCTTTTTCTTTTTCTTTAAGATAAGCTGACACTAAATCATGAAGAAACATGATGAGTTCAGCATCCATGGTCACACAAATGTGATCAGTGAACTCTGTTACCACACTACATTCTACCTTTGGCTTCAAGTTGGCATCTGCAATGATAATGTGGAGTTTGTTATTCATAATATCCTTATAAGGAAGTCCAATTGCTAGTCTTCATTTTACTTGAAAGAAAAGGAACAAATTGGTTTACCACAGGATATACAACTGGTAAGGAAATTAATCAATTTGATTTATAAAATCAATTTCATGAAATTATACTAATATTATCAAAGCAACTTGTGGAAAGATAGGAATGGTTTGCATTTCTTTTAAAATTTCTTAGTAACTTTAAATACTACAGTTTTGTTTTTTTTTTCCATATACCCTGCAATGAAGGTTCCTGTGGTTCTTGAACATGAATGGATTTAAAGTCAAGCTGCATCCTTGGCAATGCAAAAATTGTTTCAGTTTCATGGTTGTAGCTAGAACCTCCTCTGAATCCACTCAATAAGCTGGAATTCTTCACAGCAGTGCTATTCTCCATGTTATTAGCATCAACGTTACGTAGTAAGTTAAGCTCTATATGTATAACACAAGGACAAGAAGAATCAGTTAAACCAATACACATTGATGAGCCTAGACTATATAGAACTTCTATTATTTCAAAAGTTGAAGAATCACATTTAAAAACTGAAGTGTGTGTTTTTGTGCATCCGTGTGTGTGTGTATCACTGCTGTCAAGATCAAAACTTTACAATTTTGCATAAACCCAAAATATTTTGGTTTTGTTTTCTTAGACTTTAAAATGAGTATTATTCTAAACTGAATTCAACATCTAAATTTGAATATCATTAAGCCTAAAGGTCTCCATAGATTGAACATTTCACTTTTTTGGAGTTTGGAATTAATATAATCCTGACTTTGAAATTAGCTAAAGTCCTAATTTCCCCCAACACATGTACTATGATTACACTATAACTGCTTTATAAAAATTAATATTTTTCTAGCTAGACAAATACCAATTTAATATGCTTATAGCCCTCCTGGAACAACCCAGTTGAAAAGTACTCCTTTCCTCCCAAATCCCTATTTCAAAAGCAGAATGATCAAAGTAAGGATAATCTCCTAATTTACCTTCTTAACCTCCTTTGGTTTTAGAACACTTTAAATCCCTGGGGTTGCCTACTCCACAATAGTGGAGTAGACCGCCATGAAGTCTAATTCATCATCTTTTTACTTCATTTTTAAGTAAAACATTCAAGTCTTAACATGTCTCCATCTGGCATTTTCTAGTATACTAGATGATACAAGGCATAAGTTTAAATGCAAACCCCAAAACAACCACAATGTAAGCGTTATCTGACCACATTATCATAAGAGATGTATCTAATTAAACAAAATATTCACCAAATGCATTCTATTTAAACTTATGACTTCATTAGAGTAATATTTAATTTTGTTCTAACTATGGAGAACTTTAAGTTTTTGGCAGTCTGTTAATTTTGTTGACTAATAAATTTCTTAAAATTTCGATTTTTGCATCCAATATTATTTTCCCCAAATCTCCAAACTGTTTCCAAAACTATTCTCCAATATATAAGTAAAATTCATTTTATTTATTTAAAGCCAATTTTACTTTAAGCATTTCCAGTTACCTCTACAATAACTTGAATCTGTGAAATGTTTCACTACTGAGGTGGTGATTCATGTATCAAATAATTATTACCGAGTCAATAGGAATGACATTAAAACTATGTAAAGAAATGAAAATACTATTTTCACTTAAATAATAGACACAGTTAACAGAACTCAAAGAGGAAAAAAGAAATTAAACTCTTCAAGGCTCAAATTTTTAACCTTCATTCCTTGTGGCTGTTACATAATTGAACCATTCTTTTACACTTGCTACTCCATGGGGTGGATTTTCATGGCGACGCCTTGTTATCTTGGTTATTGTTGCCATAGGACTTTCCAAAGCACCACATGGTTTGGTAACCATGGTGTTATGACCCAGATGAAAATCCAAGGTTTGTACGATATATGTAGAATGATCACTAGAGCCTAGAGCAAAAAACATATATAACGATTTTTAAAGTGACAAATTATATTTAGATCCAAGAAAACATCAGTAACCTCAGAGCAATAAATATAGCTATGCCATACATAAAGAAGGCTATAAAATGAATAAAATAGAAGAAACACAATTCTTTTTTTTAATTATAATTCGATTTATCCCCAGTGAGATGAATGGCATTAACCATTTTCACGCCATCATTAAGAAACTAGGTAATGGTCAAATGGGCTTTATCGCTTTACAGAATGTGAAAACTCAGCTTTCCCCATAAGTTTATAAGATAGTCTTGACTGGCAAAGAATTTTCTTACTCTACCACTCTTTTCATGTTTTCATACAAAATACTTATAATATCCATATAATGACAGATATAATGATGACTAAGGCAAGTTGTAACAGCACAAATTGCAATTAAACAACGAGTAAAATGAAAAGTTCAGAAATACGTCTTTTGATGTGTTCCAGATGACATAGACTCATTGACAGTTGACCTCCCTGACATGTTAGGTGCATGATAACAAATAGAGCTGAACTTCAGAAATATTACAATAAAAGAAAAATAAATCTGAGAAAGGAAAATTCACTTGTCACTTCGAATCAGATCAGAAGATAGGAGAAACTAAAAGCTGGGAACGTATCACTTTACCATCTTCCCAGATTTTCTGAGCTTCAGTCCAAAAAGCAATATTTGGCTCTTCTAAATGAAAGAGAGCCCAAGATTTTGAACGGAAATTTGGACCATGAAAACAAGCCAGTGTCATATGATTTCCATGTAAGCTCATAGATCCTCCAAATTGCATTCCATCTTCTGGTAATGGGATCTGAAATAAGGATATGTGGCATCCTGATACCACCTTCAATACTCCAGGCCAGTGTCGATGATGAGCTGCATCAAGCACTGCAAGAAACCAAAAAATACCATGAATTGCCTCATGAGCATCCCGAATGGGACTTGCTGTTTTCTCTAGATGAAAATGATCCAGGTAATGTATTAAAATAATACTTGATAACTGGCTAGCATTAAATAATAGCTAACAAAGAGATAGTCTGGGAAAAATGCTTTACGAGGATAGACAGAACTAAGGAAAGCAGTAACTTGCTAATAATTATAACTAAAATTTTTGCAAGGATATTGATTTACAAAGTGCTTGTGTGAAATCTTACATCATTCTTCCATACTTTGTAAACTAGGTGTTTCATCTTGATGCTTCTCAAGTGAAAAAGCAGAACAACAGAAGTGTCAAGTGATTTTAAGTATTGCTTTTCACTCTCTGTGCTCTTGCTACTTATAGTGAGGTTAGATCTATAGTATCAGCATGACCCCAGGGCCTGTTAAAAATGCAGAACTTTAATTCTACTCCAGACCTGCTATATCAGATATGGACTTTAGAAAGATTTCCAGGTGATTCAGATGCACATTAAAACCTGAGATACACCAATCAAACACAAAATTCATATTCAAATTTCAGACATATTTCAGTAATATTCTTTTTGGCTGTTTTCCACATCTCTTATCCTAGATCCAACCAAGGATCATTCATTATCTAATTAGCGTGTTTTCTGTAATCTAAAACAATTCTCTAACCTGATGAATTTTTTTTTTTTAAGAAACCAGCCTAAACATTTTGCAGAAAATCCCTCAATCTGCATATACTTAGTATCAATGCTTATTTATAGGAAATTTAGGGACTAGAGGAATAAGGCAAAAGGAGCACAAAAAAGCTACTTAATTAAATTTAGACAGTAGAGCATTCTGTAGGATAACTGACCATGTGTCTTCAGTAAGTCAAGTCATAAAAAAGGAACCATGGCAAATTAAAAGAGGTAAAGGAAGATAATGACCAGATTTAAACTGTATATGTACTGGTTTTGGTAAAGCAGTTGTGAAGGGTATTTTTAGGTTAGTCACAGAAATCTGAATGTCCTTTGAAAGTCAGAGAAGACACACAGCCAAATGGAAAGTTGGAGATTGCTGACTAGAAAATGTCTCCATAGACTGAACAGTATAAATGATACCTTGATACAAATTACACACAGGTATACAAGTGCATAGAAAAATATCTTAAAGCATATGCTCTAAGAATCCAGATACTTGCAGTGATTTTTAGTAGAACGTGATGTTTTTCTCTCTTGCTTATATTTAAAGGTTTCTTTTTTCAATGCACATGTATTACTTCTGTGATAAAAAGTTATTAAAAAGTGATGGTCATTTTGATTTATTACTCATTGCTTTCATCATCAGCCTAAAGTTACTATCACCTTTTGCCAATCTCCTTATATTGGTTAACTATGATGTCACTACAGCAATGATAACTGTTGCAATAGTCTTCTTACTTTATTTTATGGAAAAAGGTAAAACAAAATTTCGTAACAAAATACTAGCAGAATAACTATAGGTAATACATTATATGTTATCTCTTGCTTTGGAACTGAGAATTGAACTCAGGACCTTGCTTGAGCTTGCCAGGCAGGCACTGTGCCGCTGAGCTATATCCTCCGTCCCATGTTGTTATCTTTAAAGTAGTTGCTCAGGGTACAAGATAAGGGCATAAAAATCTCTCCAATCAATATCAGCACAAGCCTTCCTTTTTAATGATCTAAGAAACTACTAGTATAACTGACTTGTGGTGGCAAACCTACAGCACATGTGGGCTCTATCACTGAAAGCTCTAAGGTTTGCCATCACTGGATGTATTTTGTTCTGCACACAGTAGCCAAAGTGATACTTTAAAAAGGAGTATTTTAAGGTAAATAAAGTAATACTAAATCTGATCAAAACTCCCCAATAGCTTCTTGCAGTATTTACAGTCTTAACTGTGGCCTACTTTTCTGAATTCATGTTTAACGTTTTACTCATTGCTCATTCTGCTCCACCACAACAGGTGCCTCAATGATTCTCAAATAAGCCAAGTTTGTTTCCAGTGACACTGCATGGTTCCCTTATGCCCAGAATATTCCTAGGTCTTAGGTTTTTCTTTTATTCACATTTCCACTAAAATGTCACTTCAAAAAAGGTTCTCTAGTTACCCTTTCTAAAATAGCTGTCTTTACACTTTAATATTCTCTCTTTCCTCTGTTTTGTTCTTTCTCAGCACTTCTACCTGAAATTATCTCATATACCTAGGTAGTAAATTAGTTATTGTCTATCTCTCTCAGTGGAACGTAAACCTCTTAAACGTAAGGACTGTGTCCACCACTAGATCTCCTGTCTAGAACATGACTAAACATATACTGCTTAATAAACATTTGCCAGTCATTGAAATACTGAGTGAAAATAATAATTTGCCTAATACTGCACTGTTAACAAATCAAGACTCAACTATTCTGACTTTATAGTAATGCTGCAAACCAGAACATGATATTGTCATAAATCATATTCAAGAGCATGGAGTGGGGATGGCTGCAGATAACATGTGACAGGAGGAGGAGATTAACAAGTGACTTTCCAAATGAACTCTAACTCCATTGGCACATAAGAAAGCAGTTCTTTGCCAAATGAATGGGATGAAAAGCCCAATGTAAGTATGGCATATAAATTATTATTTTTAAAATGAAGTACCAAACACATTTAGTGAAAGATAAAGTATATACTGTATAAAACTTAATTCTATTTCTTACACTGTTCCTGTGAGCTTTTCTCTAGGTTGTTAGTCATTGTCTTTGGTGGAAGATAAGGAACTGGTCCCCAGGTAGACAGAGCTCGTTTGCTGGTGTCGAACTGCTGAGTGAAAAATTCCTGGAGCTTCATTCCTATTTTTATCAGATCTGGTGTAGTTGATCTTGATATCATTACTTGGAAAATATCCCATTTCAAATCTCCATGGACAAAAATTTCACTAAAGCATAAAAGACAATCTTAATCACATATCTCACAGAAGATACTTAAAAAGTACAACAAAAATGCTCTTTCCCATCCAGCTTTTTCATGGGTATTAGTTGCATAACAACAAACTATTTTTCAGGAAAAACGAACTGCTTGTGTTTTTCTCACTGGATGATTAGAAATGTGTATTAAAAGCAGTGACATATAGTATTCTGAAAGAAACATCTTAACAAATACCTTTTGGCCAGGGATATAGCTCAGTGGCACAAACACCTGCCTGCCAAGCACAAGGTCCTGAGTTTGATTCCTGGTACCAATAAAAAAAAAAATACCTTTTATCAGTCATGCTTGAATCCAATGTATTATACAGGTTTACTTTCCATTCATCCTGAAGCTTAAGATCAGCATTACTGAAGATACCCATAAGGATACTTGAGCCCATGTAATCTACACGAGCTTCAGTAGAACCCATGGTAATCTGAATTTTGTGGCTGGGTTGCTGATTTGGATGTTCAGAAATATGAGCTAAAGCAAAAAAAAAAAAAAAAAAAAAAAAAAACCTCATAAAAATCAATTTTCAAAACATTTTTCAACATAAATTTTGAAGATATGCTTAGATCAGTTGTAAAATTTCAACGTACCAACCATCTCCAAAGCATTGACATCTATGGTCCCGCCAACCACTCCTCCTTTAGAATCTAACTGTGATCTTCCCAGACCAACAGACATGCTAATCTCTCGATCGCGATTACTTCCAACTGACAGACGGCCTTGGCTTTTCAAACCACTGGTTGTCCAACTTTAAAAAAGAAGTTATTAGATGAATAGATATATGGATTCTAATGTTACAAATTAAGGATTACTTAAATCAGATTACTGACAATGAAACAATAGTCTTTTTTATATGAACTACTCATATATGGTAAATGCTTGAATATTAATACTGATGATGAAGCTTTCTTCCTGTCTAGACAGTTACTCAATTTTCTGTATAATTTTTCTTCTTTTTTAGAATGTTTCATATTATATTAGTTATCCTTAAGCCATTTTTAGAATAAAAATTATTTTTTACCTACTGTTACTGTCCCAAATATTTCAGCATTAAATAAAGATTTGAATTACTCAACTGCAACATAACAAAAATTACAAATGACTGAATAGCTTATATTTTCTGTGACAGCTTACGTTGTATTGCCCATTACATTACTCATATTCATTTGAACATTCAGTTGCTTTAAGTTGATAGCAAACACGACAAGTGTTTCCCACGGTGTCCCTTGCTGGCTTGCTGCTTTGTTTGATCTGTTCACAGGAGTTGATGTTTTTGAAAGTGAATCTAAAGATAGAAAAATAACAGAACACATCTGTTCACATAAATTTCAAGCCTATTACAAAGTCAAATGTCTATGATCTAAAAGGTAAAAAGATGATATTTATGTATCAGAACCTAATGTTCAATAGTTGTCACATTGCTTCTAAAATAATAGTTATCATTAATTGAATGCTTAGTAAGTACAGATAACCTTTCTTCTTAAAAGTTTACAAATTCTGAAGAGCCCCCACTTTATACGAGGGAATTGTGGTGTGCATGGGATATGGCAGCACAGATCATTTTTCTAGGATGGAGACTATCATAAGATACGCTGTCCAGTAAAGGGCTAAAAGGCAGGGACCATTCTGTAGTGCAAAGGCTGGTGGGGTGCTTGTCTTCTGTGATCTCAGGAATTCAGCATGTAAAATGAATCCTGCATTTGCTCTTTATACTTTCATCTTATCTTGCCATAAGAATCATGTCATTTATTTTGATACATTTAGAAATAAGTGTAGTTCACAAACTTAATTCTTTCCATGATTCTAGTTGCAAACCAAATTGAGTAAGAACCAAATCAAATGCAATGGTTACATTCAATGTCGACCTTATAGGGAAATTTTTTGGTTTTGGGCCAAAAAATCTGGTTTATGATCAGAATGGTGGAAAGAATTAGACTGGTGCACTGAGGTAGCAACGTACAAGGACAAAGCAAGCACATAAGAGTTCAAAAAATACTGACTGATCATGAAATGACTGAATGGACACAAAAGTTTACTTTTTCAATATTAAGGCACATTTGGTGTCTATAGGTTTCTAAAAATAACTGTATCATATGGAAAACATTAACAAAATTAGAATCAAGTAATTTCTCTCTTCCTATTCCATTGCAAAGCTACTAGAAACCTGGCAATCTCTTTTGCTGGCAGTACTTTTAACTCGTCTTTGTTGTTGTTTCTATGATTGTTCTTAATCTATCATAAAATCCCGATGAGTACATCTCCCTATAATTGAGGCAGAAATCTGGGAGGAACTATGATTTTTATCTTGGGAACAACATAAAACTACTGATAACAAAATTAACAGTACTACCTCTTCGAGGAACTGAAGAATCAGACACACTTCTTGATCTTATGGAAGCTGGAGATTTCAGGCTCTGTGCTGCTGTCCCTGGTGACATGGTGCAGTTTGTCACGTGCTCATTGAACACATTAGGTGACTGAGGCATGTGGGTGAAAGAGGCTGACTGACTTGGCTGTTCCCAGGTCCTGCAATAAGCTTTTCTGGATGATTCAGGGGAAAGGTGCTGGCTTACCCCTTCAATGGAATCAGGTGTCCCTGGGCCAGATGCTAGTGTAAAAGTAGACGACAAAACCAAAAATGTAAGAGTAAAATCACTATGGTATAATTTTATCCCCAAGTCATTTTTAATTATATTACATATTCCTTTTAATTCCCTACTTGACAACTGCATGGTAACTTATACTTCATAAACAGCATTCCAGTACTTTACTGGATTCTCATATAAACCCCATGAAAAAAATAAAACAGGTAGTCTGATCTCATCTTACAGGTAAGGGAATAAATGCAATAAATATTAGGATTTCTAGTATTTTGCACCATATCAGGTTGACTACTCTTTCACAACTTTCTCTTGAGCATAAAATTGCAACAATATCTTAAGACCAATAGATAAATAAAGGCACAATAGTAGCACGTTCTCAGCATTTTCTGTTTCCCATTCTGTAATCATGATTATTTTGGATGGTTAAACGTATTTCTTCAATTCTAGATTTTCTAGAAAGACTATAAAGTAATCATTGTAGACCATAATGTCAGGTAGAATGTCATATGCACAAGGGCAAGATGGTTGCATATGTGGCTCTGTGATACATCCCTAGTGCTTGTAGTAGAGGGACTTTTTGAATGACTGAATGAATCACATGGTACAATTTATCAAGAAAGACAAAATTTGTACTATCAGTCATAGATCCTACTACTACTTTAACTAAAATTAAAAGCAACCTAATTATAATTACATGATATGCTTACTTGGCAAATTTATAGTTTGGTCTCCAAGGAACAGGCGTCTTGCAATACTTCTTCTGTACCAGGCTCTTGGAAATGCCAGAATTTCACTGAGTCGGCGCATATCATACTTAAAGGAGGCAGAGCCTATATCACAAACAGCTGATATAGAAATAAAATTTGTTAGAACTCTGAACAACTATCTGAAACATTAATATTTTTTTACATGATGGGCATTAAACATATTATGAACCTGAATTACACTTACTGTTACAATTCATGAAATATTAAATAAGTTACATATTATTATTAACAAGTTTACATCCTTTTACACATTATAGAAATAGCACATGATAAAGCAATTAATTCCATTTCCTTTTTGGAAACGATGGCAAGTTGGGACTTGATTATTACTATCATGAAATTCTCAGAGATCAGTCTCATAACTTTCCACTTTAATACAAAGTTTCTCTCAAATATGGGAAATGAACAATCAAGATGAGCTAGGATAGAAGTTTCCTTAAAAGCAACTGTAAGCTAATGGCTGTGTGGCAGGGTCTACTATTTTCCTTTTAGACAAGAGCAGTGACATTTATTTTTAGTTTTTTATTTATTTTTGTCTTTTTGAGACAGGGTCTCACTATTCTGTTCAGGCCAGCCTTGAGCTCACTTCATAGCCCAGGCTAGTCTCAGACTTGCAATGATCCTCCTGCCTCAGTCTCCTGAGTGCTGCGAATACAGGCATGCACCACCATGCCCAGTGAGCAGTGACATTTAGACAGGAAGTTTTTGACAGACTTCTCCCAGAGTTCTGCTATCAGCATTCTTCTATTCCTGCTTTATGTGCTCTTCTATTTCCCTACCTCAGCTTCTGTAGATTTACATTCCAGTGACTTCCACAGCAAAATTCCTGTTTCAGCCTAAGCCCCTATATACCCAGCACATTAGCCAGTTGCCTCCCAGATCCCTGCACCTAAATTCCTATAGGAATTCTTTCATTAATTTAAATTTACTTAATTAAGTTATTGGCATCAACTGCCCTTCTTCCATCTAAGCTAAAAATTTCAGGAATCCTGTCTCTTCTTTTCCTCCTTACATAGCTGATCTTCAATGTTGTAGATTCTCGTATCTTTACTGAAACTTTCATTCTTTCCCTTTTTCCTGTCAGTTTAGGTCTGTATTCAGTACTGCTTGGTTTATTGAAAATAGCCTCATCAAGAATCTTTTCCCTGCCACCTTTCAGTTTACTATTATTTCTCTTTCTAAAATACAACCTGAAGCACCATTCTATAAAGGATAGTGCAGAGAGTTAAGCTTATGAATAGACAGGTAGCTAGGGAAAGACACAGTTGGGTGGTCAATCACACTGATAACAATTAAAATAAGAAGAGGCAGTGAAGTAGGACTTTGGACCAAGAATGAACTCCCTCACACAACATGGAATGCAAGCCCTCTCTACTAAATGGAATTGCATCTCTCCCCTACTAAGTTCCTGAGTTTCCAGGAACTGAAATTGAAAAAAAAAAAAAAAAAAAGTTTTTCTTTAAAATCACTGTGTCCTTTACACCCTACATGTTGGGTAACTGTGTTAGAGGGCCTGAGTTCCAAATGGTCATTTTAAATCCACAGAGCTGTCTATGATAGATAGGCACTAAACAACTGAACTCCCTTTACCCATAAGAAGCTCTAGATCAAAGGGACATAGGGCAACCCATTCAGGACTGCTCCCAATTATGAGTTATTTCTCTTGCTTATTGCTAACAAAACACTGTCCTACCTTTCTTTTTTGTCTGCAATTTCATTCTCTGACTTTGTGAGATAATAGCTCATAGTTATATGGTTTGTATGGAGATAGCTGATAGCTCTTTCAGCCTCATTTCTTAAAAACCTCTACTGGCTTTTCATTGCCAGAACCTGATCAGAAACTTGGTGTAAAAGTCACCCCACAATCTATTCTTGATTTATTTATCAGCTTTTCCTCTAGCCAGTCTTCTCTCCCTCTGGCCCCAACTACTTTGTACAACCAATTAAATGTTCAGTTATCTTATGCTCCAGCTGTAACAAACCAGAGTACTCTGCAAAAGCAAAAGCTTTTGATGCTTATGTGACATTGAATACAGTAACATGTTACTACCTTCAAGACTATGCCTCAGTTCTGAAAATCTAGCCCAAATACTATTTCTTTGGGAAGTCTTCCCTGATCTCCATTAAAGACAGCATTTATTGCTTTCTTTTCTTGATAAAGATTTATACAGCATTTATCATCCTGAACTGTCATTTATTTATCTACATATAAGACCCTTATTTATGCCGGTACCCCCTGGTCATCTAGTAGAGTGTCTGATTAAAGTTCATCATAAAATATATGCTTATTATGGTTGCTGAATATTAGGTTAAGTGAAAAATGCTCTGTTTATTAGGTTAACAACAGTTTTTACTCAGTACTCTGAATTCCTCAAAGTATATCACATGGATTTAATTTAAAATAATTAAGTAACAATATAAAGAAAGTAAATGATTTGACCATAGTTATACAGCTAGTTAGTAAATTAGCAATGCCCATGTACCCAGGTAAGACTATCTGATACCAACTAAACATGTTTTAATGTCATTTTTTCATTAGTGTTTTAAGTATTTATAATTACAAAGTCAAGCATACAAAAAGAAATATTACCAATTTAAACTAGAGAAGTAAAGAAAATAAGAAATTTTTACTTATTGAATAAGGCCTATTTTGGTCCTTAGATAATGTATTTATCTAGAACCATATTTCTAACAGTGATTACTTGGGCTAGTACAGTAGGTTGAACTGTCATTTCTCACCTTTAAGCCAATTTATTATCACCAAATCTTAATATTAAGCACACTTCATATTTAAAGACTGTGAAGACAGAAGCCATTATTTAATTCTGGAAAACAAATTTTAATTTTAAAAGCTATAAAGTTGAATACCAGATATGTTTATCAATGTAGTGTCCATTTTGCTTGTAGACTTGCTTCCAGACTGACTTTCAAAAAATGAAGCACCTCCTGAGCGCCTTATCCGAGACAGACTCACTTTTACAAATTCAAGGTTTATACTGAGCGAGTCTTTTCGACCAGTGACTGAAGTGGGTTCCTCATCCACATTCCCTAAAAAACAGTAAAATCTCCATGTATAATGTATACATATAGAGGCACACATTTTCACAACTGTCTAGTTAGATAAAAATTAACCAATATACTACAGTATGTCATACATCAAGATCTCAGGTGAGCTAAATTTAAGCAGAATGATCTAATGACTATTAGTATCCACAACAAGTTTAACAGATTAAAGCCTATAAACATAAATGATGATCTTATAACCTTTCTCCAACAAGGAAAACTAGAATTGACATGGATTATTACTGCCTAATAACAGTGAAAAAATATTCACTAACAAGATCTTATGCATTTAGTGGTTCATCTGTATTTTACAAATGCCACTGAAATTTAATTTCACTAAATATCTGACTTAAATAAATCTTAATTTAAATTAATAAACATAACCATACAATTTAAAATCTTGCTTTTTATAGAATAAAATTTCTTATAAAAATACATTTGGTAATACATTTAAACATAATAAGTAACCTTCGATATCCAAAGGAGTTACTGTGCTTTAGAAAATATTCTAAATTTTTAGATTCTTGTATAATTAATTTTTTTAAGAGACAAAAGACACAGAAAAGAAAAACAAAAAGCCAAAGAGACAAACAACAACAATAAATACAATACAACAACAGTATAGGTTTACAAAACAAGACAATAGGAATTTGACAATGGTTGTAATACTGCATATCGCTAACTATAAAAGGGTTGTTTAGGTTAACAGATATGGACATGTAAAATTGATCTAATCATTATTAATTGTTCTTTCCCAAGAACTAATACATTTAGTAATATAGTCATTTTAGCTATCTTATGTACATATGTATACAAATTTATGTCTTTTTCCTTTTCCCTTCCTTCTTTCCTCCTTTTCTGTTTCCCAATCCCTTTTGCTCTTTGAGCAGTTTCTTACCCTTACACAGTATTTATTGTAGATTTTGGGTCATATATACTGTTTCAGTTTCTTATACTAGGGAGACAATACGGTATTTACACATGTGGGTTTGATTTATCTCACTTATAAGTATGGTCTCAGGTCGTGTCCATTTAGTTATGAAAGTCTCAATGCAATCTTTCTTGATAGTTGAGTAGTACTCCACTGTATAAAAATACCACATCTTTTTTATCCATTCCTTGATTGATGGACACTTGGGTAGTTTCTAAGATTTGGCTATTACAAATTGGGTTGCTATAAATATGGGTGCACAAATATCACTGTGGTATGGTGTTTTCAATTCTTCTGGGAAAATGCCCAGAAGCGGGATACCTGGGTCAAACGGGATCTCTAATCCTCGCTTCTTGAGGAATCTCCACACTGCTTTCCACACTGGTTGCACCAGTCTACACTCTCACCAACAATGGAGAAGAGTTCCTTTTTTCCCACAGCCCCTCCAGCATTTGTTACTGGTTGATTTTTTAATCTTGGCCATTCTTTCTGGAGTGAGATGGAATCTCAGTGTTGTTTTAATTTGCATTTCCCGAATGACCATTGAAGTTGAACATTTTTTAATATATTTATTTGCCATTTGTATTTCTTTCTCTGAGAAGTGTGTACTCATCTCAGATGCCCATTTTTGGATTGGGTACTTGAATTTTTGGGGGCCTGATTTTTTAAAATTCTTTGTATGTTTTAGATAGAAGTCTTTTGTCTGAGGGACAGTTGTCTAAGATATTTTCCCAATTCGTGGGTTTTCTTTTACTCTGTTGGAAATTTTCTTGGACATGCAAAAACTTTTTAGTAAAACAAGAGCCCAGTTGTTGATTCTGGGAAGTATTTCCCATGCAGTTTAATTTTGTTCATGAACTCTCTGCCTACTCCTATGTTGTTAAGATTTTTACCTACTTTGTCTTCCACCAGATTTAGTGTTTCTGTTTTAATATTTAGATATTTGATCCATTTTGACTTTAGTTTAGTGCATGGTGATAGACATGGATCTAGTTTTAGTTTTCAGCAAATGGAAAGACAGTTTTTCAAGCAACACTTATTAAAAGAGGCTATCTTTCTTCCAGTGTACATGTTTGGCCCCTTGTGGCTGAGTGTGTTTGTAGTTGTGGCTATATCTTCTAATCCATTCCATTGATCTTCAGGTCTGTTTTTATTCCAGTACCATGCTGATTTTTATTACAGTAGCTTTGTAATATAATTTCAAGTCAGGGATTGTGATGCCTCCTGCCTTACCTTTGTTGCCCAGAATTGCCTTTGCTATTCTAGGTCTCTGCTGATTCCAGATGAATTTTAGGGATGATTTCTCTAGCTCTGTGAGGTGTACAAATGGTATTTTCATTGGAACTGCCTTAAATCTGTATAACAATTTTGGGAGAATGGCCATTTTCACAATGTTTGTTCTTCCTATCCATGAACAGGGAATATCTTTCCATTTTCTGAAATTCTTCTTCGATTTCCTTTTTCAGAGTAATTTTCACTGTATAGATCTTTTACTTCCTTTGTTAGATTGATTTCTAAGTATTTCTTTTTTTTTTTTTTTTGGATGCTATAGAGAAGGGTGTGGTTTCCCTTGTTTCTCTCTCAATGAGTTTGTTGTGTACAAGAATGCTATTGATTTTTGAGTGTTGACCCTGTATCCAGCTACATTACTAAATTTGGTTATTACATCTAGAAGTCTTTCAATGGAGTTTTGGGGGTCTTCTATGTACAGTATCATATCATCTGCAAATAATGATAATTTAACTTCTTTCTTTCCTATCCTTATTCCTTTTATTTCTCTCTCTTGTCTAACTGCTCTGGCTAATGTTTCCAGAATTATATTGAATAGGAGTGTTGATAATGGACATCCTTGTCTTGTTCCTGATTTTAGGTTGAAAGTTTTTCATTTTTGTCCATTTAGTAAGATGCTGGCTGTTGGTTTATCAGGTTGAAGTAGAGACCATCCATTCCAAGTTTCTCATGAGTGAGTGCTAGATTTTGTTGAAAGCATTTTCTGCATCTATTGAAATGATCATGTGATTCTTGTCCTTGGCTTTGTTGATATGGTGTTTTATGTTTATTGATATGCATATGTTGAACCATTCCTGCATTCCTGGGATGAATCCCACTTGATCATGGTGCATAATCTTCCTGATAACTTGTATTCTATTTTCCAGTATTTTATTGAGGATTTCTGCATCTATATTCACTATAGTTCTGCCCTGTAGTTCTCTTTTTTGGTTAGGTCTTTCTCTGTAGTTCTCTTTGCCCTGTAGTTCTCTTTTTTGGTTAGGTCTTTCTCTGGTTTTGGTATGAGGGTAATACTTCCTTCCAGAAAGGAGTTAGGGAGACTTGCTTCTCTTTCAATTTCATCAAAGAGTTTGAGGAGTGTTGGCATTAAGTCTTCCCTACATTTCTTGTAGAATTCAGCAGTGAATCCATCAGGACCTGGGCTTTGTTGGTAAGGTTCTAAGTACATTTTCAATTTCATTAACTGAAATTGGGTTATTCAGCAGTTTTACATCTTGATTCAGCTTTGGTAATTCATACATTTCTAGGAATCTGTCCATTTCTTTTGTGTTATCAAACTATGAGAGTAAAGGTTTACAAAGTAGATACTGATGATCTTCTGCATTTCCACAGGGTCTGTAGTGATTTATCCTTTTCATTTCTTATTGCATGGATCTGAGGTTTTTCTTTCCTCTTTTTGACAAGTTGGCTAGAGGTTTATCAATTTTATTTATTCTTTCAAAGAACCAACTCTTTGATTCATTAATTCTTTGTATTGCTTTCTTAGTCTCTATTGCGTTAATTTCTGCTCTGATCTTTATAATTTCCTCCCTTCTTTTGGCTTTGGGCTTGACTAGCTCTTCTTTTTTCTAGGTGTTTGAGGTGTAGCATCAGGTTGTTTATTTCTGTTCATTCTGTTTTCCTGATGTGGGAATTCATCACAATAAATTTCCCTCTGAGAACTGCTTTCATTGCATCCCACAGGTTCCAGTAAGTTGTATTTGTATTTTTGTTTGCTTATAGATATTGTTTAATTTCTTCTGTGACCCCTGGTTGTTCAGAAGAGTGTTATTTAATTTCCATGTATTTATAGGATTCTTGTGGGTTTTTTCATTGTTAATTTCAAATTTTATTGTGTTATGGTCAGATAATATGCATGGAATTATTTCAATTCCTTTGCATTTACTTAAGCATGTTCTGTGAGCTAGTATATAATCTATTTTAGAGAATGACCCATGTGCAGCTGAGAAGAATGTGCATTCTGATGTTGATGGGTGGAATGCTCGGTACACATCTACTAGGTCCATTTGTTCACAAGTTTGATTCAGTTGTTATTTCTTTGCTGATTTTTTGTTTGGTTGATCTGTCTCTCTGTGACAGTGGGGTGTTAAGGTCTGCTGTTATAACTGTATTATTGTTTATTTGGTTTTTCATGTCTATTAAGATTTGTCTTACATAGTTGGGTGCTCCCATATTTGGTGCATATCTATTTATGATTGTAATCTCTTCCTCTTCAAGTTTCCCCCTAACAAGTATGTAGTGACCTTCTTTATCGCTTTTGATCATTCTTGGTTTGAAGTTCATATTGTCTGCAAACAAAATAGCTACCCCTACTTTTTTCTGGGTTCCTGTTTCACAGACTATTGCTTTCCAACCTTTGATTTTTAGTCTGAATTTCCTTTTGAGTTAAATGTGTTTCTTGTATACAGCATACTGTTGGATTTTGTTTCTTAACCCACTCTGCCAGTCTGTTTCTTTTTATTGGTGAGTTGAGACCACTTACATTGATTGATATAATTGATATGTACTGATTTATCCCTATCGTGTTATTTTTCTGTTGTTGGTTTTCTACTATTTCTATTTAAATGTTTGCCCTACTAGTGGTTTCCTTTTGCTGTTGTTACTGGGATTGTAGTCATCTTTGTCTCTTTCTGGAGTGTCTTTCAGTACTCGTTCTAGTGTTGGTTTGGTAGCCATGAATTTCTTCAGTTGTTCTTTATTGTGGAAGTATCCTATTTCTGCATCAATTTTTAAAGATAGTTTTGCAGGATACATCAATCTGGGTTGAAAGTTGTTTTCCTTCAGGATTTGAAATTCTTCAGTCCAAGCTCTTCGTGACTTGAAGGTTTGTGTTGAGAAGTCTGCCATGATTCTGATAGGCTTTTTTTTGTAGGTGATCTGTTTCTGTTCTCTGACAAATTTTAGTATTCTGTTCTTGTGCTGAATTTCTCATATCCTAATTATTATATGTCTGGGTGAAGATTTATTTTGGTTACAGTTAATTGGGGTTTTGTATGCCTCACTTATCTGTATATCAGATTCTCTTCCCATGTTTGGAAAATTTACTGCTATTATTACTGCAAATAGTCTTTGCAGGTCATTTGTGTTGACCCCTGGTTTTTTGTTGACACTTAGCAATCTTACATTTTTTCTCTTTGCATCACCTTGCAGCTGTTGAACTGTTGTTTTCTGGTTCCTTGTTATTTTTAAGGGTTCTTTCCTTTCATGATCGTAAGCTTCCATGCTGTCTTCAAGGTCTGAGAGTGTATTTTCAGTTTCATTCAACTGGTTTTATCAGATTTTAATGGAATTTTTAATTTCCTGAATATCCCTTTGAATCTGTTGCATGCATTCTAATTTTGTCTTATATTGTTCATTCAAGTTTCCATCGTTTTTTTATGTTCCTCTGTTTTTTCATCTAGATCATCTTTAGATACTCACAGCATTTCTTTCATGATGTTCATCATTTCGTTTTTTACCTGAGAGACTTATTTCTGATCTGATTTCCTCCACAGCTTCATGGAGTTGTTTCTTTACTTCATTTGCTATCATTTCAGAACATTCAGTTGTGTTACTCCCAGTGTCATCCATTTCAGTGTCTCTTGGGTTTGTTCTCAGTGGGCTGGAGGACTGAGACTGCATCTTGCTCTTTCCTTTTATTATTTTCCTCTGGGACCTCTGTGGCTGGCCAGGTAGCCTCTTGATGGATTGCGCTGGAATGATACACTGGGTAGAGCTTCAATCCTCCAATATCCCCGTGGCTAGGTGGGGCGTATCCCCGAACTATGGCACTGGAGCCTTGTGCTCTGTGACCTGTGAAGTTGGCAGTGTGTTCCCCTGATGTACTATGCTGGGTTGCTCTGGGACTCTGGGCTGCGCAGAGCTTGGATCCTCCCTGCAGCTAGCATGGGCACACCCCTGGAGTGTGTCACTTGGGCCTAGAACCTGGCTGAGTGGAGTTCAGAACCTCCGCAACCCAGGTGGCTAGTAGGAATGCACCCCTGGGATGTGATGCTGAGGCTTTGAGTCTGGCTGGGTGCAGATCAGAGCCTCCAGGACCCAGGTAGCAGGGATGTATTCCCAGTGTGTCATGGATGCCTAGTGTCTGGTTGGATGGAATTCAGAACCTCTGGGACCCAGGCAGCTAGGTGGAGTGTGCCCCCGGAGAGTGGCACCACTGGGGCCTTGGGTCTGGACGGGAGTTCCTATAATTAATTTTTCTAAATTCCTCATTTTATATTTATGCTTATTTTATAATGACAAAACAGATACTATTACATAGGGAAAAAATGAAAAGCTTCTGATCTTGGCTAATCTACATTACTAAATGTATTCTGACATATAAAAAAAAAAGATTGAAAAGCTACTTGAAAATCCTGAAAAGATGGTTCAAATTTGGTAAGCATACAGACATGCAGAGTATACCTAATCCTCCTGATCCAGGTGTGAGGCCAGAAACAGCAGTTTTTTGTTTTCCCGCTCCATATGGATGAAACACATAAAGGGAGAAGTCAGACATGCATGCGGTGAAGCTCAAGCCAGACGAACTGCTGGTAGAGCTGGTCAGATCTGACTGACTGCTACTGTGCCGGCTTCTGCCAAGAGGGCTGCCTAATCCTGACGAGCCTACAGTGGACATGAGAAACCCAAATATCAACCACAAGAAAACTAAAACAGTGAGTCACTACTATGTTTTCAAAAACCAGATATGACTACAAAATAAAATAGAAACATTCAAACATCAATAGACCAATAGCTTTAAATCTTTAACATGAAAATGAGGACTTAAGACATATTTTCCAATAACTTTACATTATAAATAAAACAAGACCAAATATTCTGCTCACCTTTAAAACAGTAACACGTCTGACATACTACATGCTTTCAAACTTCTTATTTGCTCCCCTGTAAGCAGGCAGTGGGAACACTGTGTATAGATGGGACGTAAGCATAGTGGGGGGCACTGAAAAAAGCTGCATGATGTGGCTGGCACCCACATCTCAGTATGTAACAGTGGAAATGGAAAAAGGTGTAAGAATGAAGAATGTAAAAGATCTCTTTCTCTTGGTAAAATGTCCTATTGTCAGTATTTACCAAGGATGGACAGGCTAATTCCAAGGATGCTTTAACATGAAAAATATGAGACTATCTGATAATAAAGCATATGATACTACTGATGACTCTAAATCTCCAGACCAGACATCCTTTGGATTCATATACTACAGCTGCCTACTTGACTTTATACTAGAATGTGTCACAAACATATAAAGCTTTTATGTCTGAAATTGAACTTTTCATCTTTTTTTTTGAATCTACATTTCTTCCAGTATTCTTCATGTACAGGAAGTAGAACTTCTATGCCAATACCTAAACCTAGAACACTAGAAGTTACTTCCTGCTCCTGACTCTATCATGTAATTTATTACCATGTCATTTCTATATCTCAAATATGTAAATCTGTTTCATTTCTACCGAAATGGAGCTACTGACATTCTAGCCTAAGCAGTTGTGAAGTCTGCCTGTACTAGTGAAGTGGGCAATGGATCAGAAAATAAGGTTTCAAAACCTAACATCACTCTAACATTTTATAGACTTGTTAACTGTTATGCAACCCCAGCAGCAAATATTTTGGAGTTAAGTGAAACATAACAGGGTGCCCACATCAGCAAAAGCTTTAATTCTAAAAAATCAACTTTTTGACTTTTTCTGTACTGTACTGGTTTTCTTATACTGTATTGTGAAAACTTTCAAAGATTCATAGAGCAAAACGAATGTATGCTTTAACCATTTTTCCAGTATTACAAGTAAAAATTATAGATGAAGTTTTTCTTATTGATATTTGTTGAGAGCATCTGGGTAAAGTTCTGAACCTAAGATCACTGCTCAAAAGACTGGACTCAATCATGGGTATATTGTTCCAAATAAGAAAGTTGTTTCCCTGTCCATTGACTTAATGCCTCTATCAAAACTGAACTTCAGGATTTTTAAAATTTTTTACCCTAATGCAGGCTTTCTTAACCTTAGCATTATTAACACTTTAAACCTACACCTTTTGAGGAGGAGAGATGCTGTGGTGTGTGTGTAGGGTGTTTAAACAGCATCCCTGGCTTCCCCACTGGTGTCTAATTAACCTTCTCAGTTGAGACAACATATCTGACTCCCAACAAACACTGCCAAACATCCCAGAGGACAAAGTCATCACTGGCTAAAACTCCCTTTTAACACTATTTCAATTCCCTTTATCAATTTCCAATCAGTTTCCTTCTTTAACAGCACTCAATAAAATCCTTTACATGTGATCTCAGTATGATTTTTAGGGCAAAAGTGGCACTGAACCTTTAGTTTCGAATATCCATTTCATCAGGAAATTGTCAACAGTATTTTACAAAGCCTTTCATAAAACAGACATGAAGTGACAAAATTTAATCATTTAAAGAATGTGCTGTTTAATAAAATTTTGATCCAATGATAGATCTTTGTAACAGTTTGTCTCTTATTTTTCATTTGCAACACTGAGTATTCTTACATGTAAAATCTAGCAAAATAAAATGAAACATTCAAAAGTACTCACACATATTGATCATTCATAAGCACTTATGGGTACATTCAAACCCAAAGTAAAAGATATCTAGTTGGTCTTCAGATAAAAATACAAAAGTGAATAGTACTCAAATTCAATTAACACATGAAATATATTCAAAACTATGTTCTACTACAGATTTTTTCTATAAATATTCTGATTCTCAAATGTTCCCTTGCAAATTCATTTTAAAATCCCTATTAGTTACTACTAAAATATTTATTTAGAAATAGTATTAGGCTTTCTACTAGAGAAATAAAATAATGTTCCATACCTGGTATTCCAGTTTTGCTAGCAGAAGTCTTTGTTCCACTCTGAGGAATATTACCTCCAGGAGATAAAGTATCTGTAGGATACGTCGTCCCTAACGTCTCCAGTTCTCCTCGGTTTGAAGAAAACACCAAGTCCAAGGATGGGAGCTTTAGCATACATTCCACTCTTGACACTGGTAAACAGCTGAATTTGATCTGTGAGGGCTAAAAAGAATAGAAAACCACAAAAATACTTTTTACGGATTGCATGGCTAAAACATTTCATGGTGAATTCCAAAAGTTACATTTAATTTCCATTTCAGTCCACAGATACTAAATCTATGTTTACTCACTTGACACTTAAAAGGACTATGTTCAATAAATAGGTTTTAAAAACAGAAATATGATATATGAACCTATAAAGTAACAAAATGTTGTCATATTTAGAAACATAAATATTTGAGAAGCCACTTCTGAGCAATATTTATATTCAGATAGTTTGGACAAAACCTTAACATTTTTTATGCTCATTATAATACCTGTTCATAATCAAGTGTTTTAATGGAAGTAATTTCATATTACAATTATAAAACATGACTGCAAAAGCACTCTCAATCCTCACCCATTATTAAGTGTTTTCATCCAGTTTCAAAAAAGTTTGAGTAAAACTAGAGTATCGGCCTAAAGATCTTTTGTTCAAATTGATACTATAAAAATAGTTGAAATAGATGATTACTAGAACTTTTGTTCTTAAGATTGATCATTTAGGCCGGGCGTGGTGGCGCACGCCTTTAATCCCAGCACTCGGGAGGCTGAGGTAGGCGGAGCGTTGTGAGTTCGAGGCCGGCTTGGGCTACAACGCGAGCGCAAGGCCGGCCTGAGCTACATAGTGCGACCCTGCCTCAAAAAATCCAAGGCCGGGAGTTAGGCTCAGTGCCTTAAGCGCCTGCCCTGGCAGGCGCGAGGCTGTGAGTTCAATCCCCGGTGCCGCAAAAAAAAAAAAAAAAAAAAAAGATTGATCATTTATTTTCTGAGACTGATCATCAAGGGTAAACTAAATCTTGAAATCTGAATGAAAGTAGTTTTCAAATTTTCCTTAATAAATGGATTCAATCATATGCTAACATATAATCCCAAAGGCCTGATTATAGGACTTCATCTTAGAATAAAATATTAAGTAAAAACTGTATTACTCTTAGCAGACATTCTAACAATATTATTACTGTGACTTTATAACTCATTTACACTTTATAGCTACACAGAAAGATGCAAAATGATAAGAACTAATGGTGCCATAATTAGGAAAAGACATTATATATTTTTATTTTTGCCACAAAAGGGTGAGATCTAAATTTTGAAAACCCAAGATCTATGAAACGTTTCAGAAGCAAAGTAAATATATACATAAAAGTTTACATATACTTTCCTGAGTTAGGCAAACCTAAAACATTATTAAACGTACTAAAGGTTTCTGCAGTCATGACTAAGAAAATTTTAAAGGGAAATAACATTGAGATGTTCAGATAAACTTTACAAAAAACATTCTACTGCAAAAAGGAATATAAAGTTTATCACCTGAACCCGTACATAAACCACAACATCTACGGGGAAGGAAGAGTAAGCAGATGTTGAAGATGATACTAGTGATGTGGTTGATTCTTCCATAGGATCTGGTATATCAAAATGTCCCATATCCTCATCTTGTGAGCTGACAGCTGTTAAAATATTTGTCAAATTATTAGATCAAGGGCAAACTATTCATTGAAAGATCTTCATCTCATACTACTACTGAAATCAAACGTATGAAAACCTAGTAACACTTGCTTCTGTAGTTCGA
This sequence comes from Dasyprocta punctata, assembly GCA_004363535.1. Lineage (NCBI taxonomy): Eukaryota > Metazoa > Chordata > Mammalia > Rodentia > Dasyproctidae > Dasyprocta > Dasyprocta punctata. The sequence continues at coordinate 173,006 of RJWM01000119.1, read as the reverse complement.
AATTCTATACACCATTCCCTATTTAAACCTCTTGCTCATTTTCCCAGTCTCAAATTCACCGGGTGCTAATCATTGAACAAAGAAATGAGTGGTTATTCCCTTGCTGTCAAGAGATTCGAGTGCAAGATACACAGTGAGGTAAGATCTAAGATTGTTAACTTTGAAATTAACTAGTTTTGGACATGAGGAAATCATATAATCAGTCTCACCGGATTTAGTTTCTTCATTTGTAAAATGAGGATTAGATGATTTCTCAGGTTCTTTTTTAGTTCTGTAACTTTCTAAAAATTTTATGTATAGTGGTACCTTGGTTCACAATGATTTGTTCCACAACTCTGGTTGCAAACCAAATTGCAACCAGAATCAAATTCAACGGTTAGGTTCAATGTTGACTTTATGGGGAAACTTGATTCACTTCTTGTCTAAATTGGTTTGCAACCAAATTGTGGAGAGAATTAAGTACATAAACCGAAATACCACTGTATAATGATGTATAACAGCATTAAGAAATTCTTCTAAGTAACAGGATCTTAAATACATGCGATGATGAAGTAAGTACATAACAAAGACGCTTACCTGTATAATTCCTTTCAATTGGTGTAATTGGGATAGTTTCCAGAGCCTTTTCCAGAAAGTCTAATAGGCAGGGACTAATAACCATTTCTTCTGGCAATGACTGAAGTGCTACCCAGGCATACAGCTTGGCTGTTTTTACTCCTCCACTTCCTTTTCCTTTGGCTAGAACATTTACAAACGTAGGTTACATTTAGTGGAATTTAATTAAAAGTGCCAAAAAACATAAGATAATTTTGTGAGAAATTAGAATGAGATGACAGATTAATCAGGCAAAGCACCTTATACTTGACTTAAAAGAAAACAATAAAAACAGGTTGCTAGAAATGATATACCAAAGTTAGATAAAGATGCTTAATGATGAATATAACACATGGTTATTCTTACTTGCTCGAGGTCCAAGTTTTGATTCAAATTTTTAACTTTAAACTGCTAAGTCTCTTGTTACCATTGGTCCCTTAGTTCGTTTAAGAAGATACAGAGAACCTTGACCAATATTTAATGGCAAGTGAGGAAATGTTACTGTTTTGAGCTTTTCCTATACATATTTATAATTCTTTACATAGGATGTCATTACTTTTCATTGTTTCCAAATAAATATTTCCACTTCAGTAAAATGAATAGAAATATCTAACATTTAGATAAATTTGGCTTAGGTTTCTACTCTAAACATTTATTAGTTGCTTAAATCTGGGAAAGATGATGGAATTCTATGAGTTTTAACTTTCCTCATTTATAAAATAGGATACTAATATCTGCCACGCATTTAATGTACCTTGTTGATTGAAAAATGACATAAAAATATTATCACCATGATTTTTCACTGTGTCTTAAAAAGTTTATATATTGAGTTCTCTCAAGTGAAAACTCTCAAATAATTCTTGTCTACACAATATCCCCTTTTATGGAAATTCTATCATGTATGTAAGATACATTCATGTTCTGGGTGGTAACCAGATTCTAAGATGGCTTCCAGTTATTAATCTTTGTTCTGGTATTCATGCGCTAGTTCTTTCCCTCACAGACCTGTATGATCAACAAGATATTTTACAAGGGATGGTATGTGACTTCTGAAGCTAACCCATAAAAGATACTTCAGGTTCAGCTATGTTCTGTTTTAGATCGTTCCTTTTCAGAAAGTCACCTACAATGTCAATGAAAAACACTCAAGTATCCCAGCAGAAAGGCTGACCTGGTTAGCGAACCATGTAACTAGGACTGATGGAAGGAGATTTTTCAGCTTTATCCAAGTATTTTGGTGACTGTAGATCTAACCAATATCTTGACTACAACCTTATGAAAGATCATGTGCTAGATTCACCAAGTCAAAGTGCTCTTATAATTCTAGTCAACTGTGTTTCAGGTTATAAAGACATTAATTTTTAGGTAATTTCCTATGTAATAATAATTAATAAATGTAGTTAAGCCAAATCAAAGTATTCTTCCCTAAATGCTTAAGTTTGACATTTCTATGTGATCACAGAACCTTAATTTGAACTGCATAATAAAACTACCCTTTTCTAAATACACATTAACTAAATTTTACTAAAAATAGTAACTGATATTGTAAAGTAACATGAGTTTGAGAAATAGCCAAAAGTAGCTGGCCCACATGTCCAAATATGAAAATAGCTACTGCAAGTCTGTTCCCATTTTTTTAAACATGTGAATTTGACAGCCTTAATACAGCAAGTAGGAATACTATTAAGAAAATCACGACAAAGTAATAGAGTATATTCTCCTTAAATACCTGAGGGAAGAGGTGGGGGTTGGGGAGGAAGTAAGGTGTTAGTCTTGCTCTGGACAGTGCAAGGTAAAGGAGGAGAAGGAGGAGATGTTGCACTATCTTTCATACCATACAGCTTGGACTCTTTGGAGAGTGTTCTTGGCAAAGAAGATCCTCTAGAAGCATTAGGTGATTCAGTCTTTAGCGTCTTAGAATTGTAATGCAACTGTATTAAAAAATAAACTTTCAAAATCAAAATCATACAGATGAGGAAAAACCATGAAATACAGAAAATGTGTTAGAAACAGAACTGGTTCAGGACTCCAAGACTCAGTTCTAACTTTTACAAGTTAGGTTTATGATTCTGAAAAGATTCTCTTTTTTTCATTTTTTAGGTTAACAAGGTCACTTCAGATAATTTTAAAAGTTTTTTCCAACTATTAATAGCCTAAGATTCCATAACTCTAGAATTTAAAAAATAGTTGTTTAATGAAGTTGCACTAAGTCAGCTTTAACAAGTATGTTCTGAGTACCTATACACACATATATAAAACATCTAACTTCTTTCTACCAAATTTCAAGGGAAAACCTGTATAAATGAAGAGGCAATCTATATTAATTATGGTCAAATATGGCTACTTAGACAAAAAACTCAGACAGTTTCACAATTAATATAAATAGCAAAAGAAGAAAGTACATGACAGGAAATAAACTGACTATTATCAGTACTCTAATCTTTTATCCTAGACAACTGCTTTTACCTTCACATCAACTCCAGGAATATAAAATACTGTTGTTTCTAAGTCACTAGGTTTTGTCTGGAGAGACGATGGCACTTTTTTGCCAGTCATTAAATGAGTGGTAGAAGCATAATTGGTTTGGAATTTCTTCTTTTTTGAAGGAGAATCTTGATCTAAGCTCCTGGAACTTCGATCGTAACTCCTATTAAAAGAAAAATGTTTTATTTATTTTTTATTAGTATATGGTTGAAATACATAATAATTACATTTATCTTGGGGAACTGATACATATACATACCATATTTTGATCATTTTTACTTCCTCTTCCCTCAACCTTCCCTTTTCCTTCTTCCCCAGATCCCTTTTTTCCCTCTTACTTAACAGCAAACTTTCAATTATACAACAAATAGAATGTAATCCTTCATTCAAAAAATTGAAAAAAGCTCATCAATGTTTCTAGCTAGACTGGCTACTCCTTTGCAAAGTGACCACCCATAGGGTAGCAACTTTTATTCTTTCCTAAGGTCCCAACTGTTACACCTGAATTTATTAGGTTGCACCAAATGAAACTATATTTCATATAGGTAAAACACCAACTGATTATGAATAGTTTCTTATGGATCCCTATGTTTCAACTAAAAATAATCTAATAGTCATTATTTTGTTACTATTACATTTGTAAGAGACTTTTAACATTTTTGGTCTTTTTATTTCTGTCTCATTACATAAAAGCTTCATTAGACAGACCATTTAAAACTCTTTATTATGAAGTACTTCAAACATAAAATAGAATAGTATAATGATTCCCATGCATTTGCTACCCTGCTTCAACAATTTCCAGCATTCTGTTCTTCCTGTTTTACCTACATTTGCAATCACTCAATCAACTGTAACTATGACTTTTCTTTACATTCAACAGGAAAGAAAGAAAAAAAAATTCAAGGAAAAAAATCTAGTATTAAACCTGCTTATATCACTATTGAATTAATTATGGAAACAGATGGTAAGTTACAGTTGCATTTGGAAATCATTTCAGTCTAATGAGTCTGTATAACTGTTTTCCAATCTTTCTTATTTCATTATGAACTCATTAAAATTTTCAATAACCAAGAAAATTATATGATTCTTTAAAATAGAAATGTGCACAAGGGCAGAGACTGAGAAATTTATGTATGTTGAAAGGTGAATTCCAAAGATGTAACTATTTTAATTAACAAATTTACCGTATCTACATCAGATACCCGTTTTTAGTTACTAGAAAATTCCATGCATTTGTTTTTTAAAATTTAATGTCATACAAATAATCACTAGATCACTATAAATAATCACCCAACCACAACTATCTACCTTTTAATCTGCATTTTTGGATTAAGAACAAGATTATCATAATTCAGTAACATATGAATAGTATTTCTAAAAGATGAAATCCATTAAAAGTGGTTTAAAAATTTTCTTGGTACATTTTAGATATACACAATGATAATATCCATCATAGAGAATGTATACCTGCACATGATATATCTTGTGCCTTTTTTCCCATCCCCCTCTCCTCCCTTCAACACTTCTTCGTCTAGAAGGAAAAATGGAAACAGATGAAGTTCTGTATATTCTTTTTCAACCAATTTTTTTACCTTCTCAAACTTATATCATCATGTTCTTGTAGAAGGGTGGTTGGGTGGAGTACACATTTTCCACTATCAATTTCAACCCGTATATCAAGTTCAAAGTCAATATTTCTCTCAGTAGCTGTGCCAGTAAGACTTCGGTTGACTGGTGTTGATGGCCAGCGTTCTGTAAAGAGCTGATGAACAGCAGCAAAGCCTGTTGCTTTTTTACGTGATGTATGCCTACAAAATGAACAACTGATCATTATCTTGTAGTAAAATGGAAGTTGAATAAATTTTCTCACTATATAAATTCACACAAATTATTCAACTAGCTCATACTAACTGATGCTTTCCTAAGCCTAATGCAGTCACATTTCATTTGCACCCAGTAGACAGCTACTATTATTTTTTTTAAAAAATGTTGGCAAATATGTGAAGAAATTGAAACCCATGTCTCTTATTGGTAGGAATCCAAAATGGTGCAGTCACTAGGTAAAACAATACAGAAGCTCCTCAAAAAATTGCAAATAGAATTATCATATCATCTGGCAACCCCACTTATGGGGATTTAACCAATGAAATCAGGATCTTGAAGACAGCACTTCCTTACTCATTATACCACCTTCCATGATATACAAGATGTTGGGGGAAATTTAAATATGTATCAAAAGACGAACAGCTGAAAACAGTATATACATACAATGGAAATTTATTCAACCTTTAAAAAGAAAAAAATTCTGCAGTATATGCTAACATTAATGAGCCTGAGGACATTATACTAAGATATAAAAGGCAGACAGGGACAATACTACACTATTCTACTTACATAGGGTAGCTAAGATAGTGAAAAATCACAGACGCAAAAAATATAGATTGCTGTCATAGGAGATTGCTAATAAATAGGTATTAAACTCTAGCTATACAAGATAAATTCTAATCATCTGCTGCAAAATACTCTGCCTACAGATAGTAATATTTTATTACCCACTTAAATATCTATAAAAAGGAATTTTAAAAAATTACCAAATTTTTAAAAAAATTATCAAACTGTACATCTAGAAAAGAAGGCTACCCTAATGCAAATTAGATCTCAATAAACAAGAGTCAATTTTTTTTAAAAAAGGGGAATGCAAAACACATAAAAATAAAGACATAGATTATCTATCCAGGAGGGCAAATGTCTCACTTTAAGGATTACTATTAAATTGGGAAACTAGGAGAATTCACCCAAACAATTATAAAACATTTCCCACAGCCATAAAAATATTTTTGGTATTTTATTACCTAGAAAAATTGTTCAACAAAGACCCAACCCTAGACATACCACTGTGAAATTGAAGAACATAAATAAAACTTTCAAAGGCCTAAAGATCACCAGGTAGGAACAGACACAGAATATCCAAGAAAAGCAAGTCATGTCTGCACAACTGAAAAGGATAACCAGCATATGCTAAATATTGATGCTGGAAGATAATGCATTAGTCTTTATTGGAAGAAATAATTATTTGACTAGAATTATATATTCAATCAAACATGAGAACAGTAAATTTAGAGATGAAAAAATGAAAGTAGATTTTTATTACCAAGTTTCTTAGACAGTTATTTGAGGATATAGTCTAAAAAAATAAGAGAATAAATCAAAATACGCTGAGGTACAGATTCAGGAGTTGGCTTCAGTTTAAGAAAAGGAGGAGGGAATCTTCACAGGTCAGAATGAAGAAGACTGAAGATGGGGTCAGTTTCTCATTGACTAATTTTCAATTACTACTCCCATGTCCAACCAACTTGCCATGATTACCATAACCAGAATCTTTTACTGTCACAATATCACCTGAGGGATCATTTAAACATAATACTTTTAAAGATTCTTTCGGATTTTCTTGAGAGCATATTCTGAGCAAGATTTCATCTATGTTCTTTATTTCTTTAATACCTGTTATTTCTTTCTTTCAAAAATTTGTTGAAATCCTTCATTCATTGCTAAATACTTTTACTGTTTTTCTGATACTATTGTGTGTCTCCCTTGCAATAAGTTACACTTTAAGGCTAGGGAGAATACAGCTTTTTCTGTTATCTTAACTTAAAACCCATCCTTACTTCTATTTTCTCAACTAGGATTATCTCAGAGAAATAACTAAAATGTTTTGAATAAACCTATTTAGATTAAAAAATAATACCATATGAAGCTAAATTATATTAGTAAATCATGAAGATGACTCTTGGTTTCTCTCACTCAAGCTAGGCACACTAAGGGACATTTCCGTATACAATAAATTAGACTAGCTTTAGGCTCAGTTCTAGATTCTGAAACACTACTTAAGAATCTTAAAAAAAAAAAAAAGGCTACTCACGAGGGTTTCCTATAAATATAAAACCTTTCCCTCTCACGGTCTTCGTCCTTTTCATCCTTCTCGGAGTCTTCACTGGTAGAAGACAAACTATCATCTCGCCTGCCTTCTTCAGGTTGGAAAGGAACGTTTGGTGAAAAGCTTCCAGGAGTTTTGGGAGAACTGAACACGGAACATGATCCTTCACTATTTGACGAGTAATGAGATGGACCTTCAATAGTTACTGACAAAAGGTCCAGTTCTGTCTCCTCTGGAAACTGGTTGCAAAAGAATACATGAGTGAGATTTATATTTCAACTTCCCTCTCAATTAAAAAAAGAAATTAACTTTAAATATTTTAGAAATTTCAGAGTTGAATTTCCTCACTTTGAACTGAAAGAAAGGTCAGGCTTAGGAACATAGGAAATGGCACACCAAGGAAAGAAGCAAGACAGTCAAACCACAGAAAGTCACACCACTGACACTTTAAAACTCAGAGTGAATTCTTACTGAATAGGAGCATACATCATCATATTGATTAGTCAACACTGTCATTCTTTAAAGCAGAAGTTAAACATGTAGAATCAAAAGAAATGTGGGTCAATTATAAATTAGAATGGCAAGAGCAATTATTGATGGAAGAGCATGCAGTGTCAATAAAAGAGTACGCTTTTCATGCTTGTAGTTCTGCTATGTATCTTTAAAAACTGAGCTCCTTGTGGGCTAAATGATGTGCGAAAAACTGAGTAATAAAATATGCATTAATCAAATTTGCAAATGATATTTTAAGGTAAGTAGTTTGTATAAATAACAAGTCTTTAACTCAAATTTTTACCATGAGGCCACTGTTTTTAAGTAGGTCAAAAAACCAACAAGACTTCTTAAATTTCAATTCCCTGTCTCAGTTGCTTCAGCATCATTTAAAATTGATTAGTTTTAATAAAGTATAATGTGCAAGGTGATATAATTTATTATTTAAAACTGGATCCTACACGTTTTTAGTATTTAAATGTAACCATAGTTTAATTATCTATTTTCTGATTTATAATTAGCAAATCTAGTATCTAATCTTGTATTATCTAATTTATTTTTTTTACGTACCATTTTTTGTAAGTAGAATACACTATTATTTCAAAATAGGACCTGAATCACTTAAAACGTTAATAACTTTAAGAATCAACTAATTCAAACTGAGAGTCTATCTCAGTGACAGAGTACTTGCCTAACATGCGCAAAGCCCTGGGTTTGATATCCAGTACTGCCCTCTCCAAATCACCTAATTAGTAGAATTGATTCAATTTGCATACATGATTTATTTCCAAGGGGTTTTTATTTTGGTTTGTTTTTTAGAATAACGAAAATATTCTTCAAGCTTCAATCCAATAGTTCTATGACAAAGTCTAATTTGAATGGATTCAGTATAATTATGGAATATATTTTGGCTTGACCATAAGAAAATCAGGAAAAGGAAACAAAACATATTGAAAGTACATAATACCAATTTTTAAATGTAATTTGGAAGAAAAATTTTAGATAAAATATATATACCTGGTATATAATCTCTTTAAGATTCATTTTTTATTTTATGACTTACATTTAGGAAAAACATTTGGCTTGTAAAAATGTGAATTCCAGTGACTGTGTAACAAATTTTTACATTTTGAACACCGGAATAATTTTATAGGGCCATTAAATATTTTTATATAACAGTGAGGCAAAATAAACAACATTCAATGATTGATTTCTCATCCTAAGGTAGAATTATTTGTTTTTACCTACCCAACAAAGATCGTGTTTTTGAAAAGATTCATTCTGTAGCTGAGTGTAAGGAAAAGACTTTTACTAAAGTATAAGAAAATAATGAACAACGAATTTCAGTTTTTGATTTATCATTTGGTTGAGTTGATTTGATAAGCTGATTTAACTCAATTTTAAAGATCAAAATAATAATTATAACCTATAAATTATAAAGTATAAAAGTAAAATATATGCATGCTAGAGTTTATGAGATATACATGACGAAAAAGAATCCAAACAATTTTAGTCTGTATATAAAATATTCAGAGGTTCGTTTGAGTTTAATTTGAAGTGAAAGAAAGACATTGTGAAAGCAGATTTTCAGGGTGGTTAAATAGTTTTTAAGCAAAGTTTATTTTGTTGTTCACAAGTACCTGAAAATACCCTTCCCCAGGCCAGCTGGATTGTGGTGTACTTCCCCATACTGTATTTTTCAACTTAATTAAAATAATAAGAAAATAAACTCGTGAAAGAAAAATCAATGCCTTAAAAGTAAACAAATACACAAAAATCCCCAAACATTTTAACATAAATGCTAACATGCTATGAAAGTAAAATACAACTCTGAAGCTGACCTTCCTTTGGCTTTTGCTACTACCTACATATACATTCTAAACTAAAATACATAAGTAACTGTAAATTATTACATTTACGATTGTGTGAGAGATAGCTTAATGTGAATTCTCACTTGCAGGAAACATCATTCAACAAAAACTTCCACTTCACAACAAAGAGTTCCAGAGTCTTTATTGTGTATATAATAAACTCAACTCCCAGGGCATGACTCTCAATGAAATGAGAGAGATGACCCACTGGAGGGCATTGTAGAATATTTCAGGCAGTAACATGTTCCTACCAGATTCAAACACTGATGGTACAAACAGATCTCATCACTTTTATCAATATAGTTATGCATGTACCACTGGTCATTCAAGCTAATCAGCAGTGAGACATATGAATTATGACCCTGTCATTAATGTGTTAAAATCCTTACTCTCATGGTAAGCAAGGATCAGTAGTATTTCGAAATTGTATAGCATTGTAACTTTTCAATCTGTAAAAACTATTTTGTAATGTGTACTTGGAACAAACATGCCGTCTCTTACTGTATCCTGGATGTTAAAAGTTACTCTGGGTCCAGGAGATGCTGCATCCACACGGATTTCTGGGAGCTCTTCAGTTTCTCCTACTCGAGAACTAAAAGTAAAATATAAAGCAACAAAATATTAATATTCTCATTTAAACAATTTCTGTACTTTAAAAGTCTAATTAAGGATATGTATTAACATTTTACTTCTAAATATTTACCTTATCAAAAGAATGAATGGCGTTCTAATCTTAACCTTTAGCATCCCATAAAAAGACTCAAAGTTTTGATTAACCTAAGATTTTCTAAAACCAAATCACTTTGTCTCTCTGGTATGAGAAACTGAAAGTGTAAATAACAATCAAAATGTATAACAGAGATTGTGAAACAGGAAGTAATTGCTCAAAGGGAAAGGACAATTAAGGGGAATGGGCGGGAAAAGAAAAAATCAGAAAAAAAACGATAAAATGGAAACAAACCTTTGTGAATAAGGAAGGGAAGAAGAGGTGAAGAGGAGGGATGGGGAATGCGGAAAAAAAAAGAACTAAGATAATACACAGGTACAGTTCCCTACGATGAATATGATCATTATGCATATCTAAATTGTACCACTAAGCCTAATTAAAAATAATTTAGACTTATTTTTATAACGCCAGCTTTGGCATCATACAATGGCAGTATCAAAGGGGTTTACTTAAGATGAGATTATCACTAATTGAAAAATTTGAGTGCTGATTAAACAATATTTTAGTTTGGCAGGTAAAATTTCCATATTTTCATACATGAAGTATATGTGCAATCATACTTTTTCTAAACGGACAAATTTGGAATACCTGCTATTAGTATGCACATGGCCATGTCTTCATACAAAGTGCACACATAAAACTTGCCTAAAAAGCATGTACTTCATTACTAAAAAGAACTCACTCCATTGTGATATAAATGTGATAAATTCCTCACATAAGCAAAGTTTGACAATAATCAGTATGATTGCTATTTTAATAATAAAGACCATTTTTATTTAGTTTTATAATTTTCCCAATTAAAATAGTAAAAAAAGTAGTGAATCTTGCTAAAGTAGTCAGCAATATTATTTCTTCATTCATTGGTTGAAATATATATTACCTTGCTCTTTCCATTCGCTTGAGAGGTGGTCTCCCAGAAGCAGAAATGCTTTTAGATCGGCTATAACTTGGTTTGTAACCCAAACCCCACTTATCCTTTAGGGAAGCAGCCTAATGAAATAAGAGAAAAAAATGACTGAAGACTACTCTGTTCTTCTTACTAAGGTCTACCTTCAGGAGAAACTAGCTGGCAGAGCCTACTTTGCTTGAGGGGTGGGGAAGCAAATCACAACTGATCAAGAAGGGAAACACCAAGCTCCAATCAGGTCTAATCACATTGTCCAACTTAAGTTGGAAGAAAAAAACTGACAAACATTTATGAAGCTTGCTTGAGAGAAACAGGTTCACAAATGTGAAACACAGGATGATAAAACATTCACCCTCCCCTGACATTTTACTATTGCATCACAACAAAGGCCTATTTATAGAAGTTCCTTTTACCTGGTGCTGCATGCCTGGCAATCAATGAAAAATTACAAGGCATACTAAAAGGGAAAGAAGTACAATCTGAAGAGGAAGAACAAGCATCAGAACCAGATATAACAGGAATTTGGAATTTTCAGACCAGAAATTTAAAGCAGCTATGATTACTATGCTAAGTGTTCTGATGGGTACATTAGACAGCATGCAAGGAAGGTTAGGCAACGTAATTACAGTGATGAAAATCCTAAGAAATAACCAAAAAGAAACACTAGAGATCACAAACACTGACAGAATGAATGATGAGTTTATTAGCAGACTGGAAATATACGACGAAAAAAAAAAATCAATGGTTTTGAGGACGTATAAATAGAAATCCCCAAAACTGAAAAGCAAAGAGACTGAAAAAAAAAAAAAAAAAACAGAATGTCCAGGAACTGTGAGTCAAAAACTGTCTTTAATTAAAAAGATAAAGCAGAAAATGGGGGAAATTGTGGACAAGAGGTAACTTTAACTACTGAAAATAGAATGGGGAAGGATAGACATCTCAAAACAGTTCACATTTTTCACAGAGCTCATATTAGATATTAAAAAGCAAATGTGATTTCATGAAAGGCAGCAAAAAGTGAGAAAGGGTATAACTTTATAGTCACACTTCCTAGGTCTAAATTTTGATTCTACCAAGATTATTGGCTTTATAATCAGTAATATTACTTAACTTTTCTATCCTTAATTATCGTAAAAGAGGATCATAATAGAGTTACCTCCTGAGATTATTGTAAGAATTTAATGAACTGTTAACATGTAAAGCACTTTAAATAGTATCTGGTACATAGTAAGCCTGCTAGGTACAAATCAGGTGATATTATCACCACCATCAAAAGAAAAAAAGAAAGCATAAGCATAATCATAGATACGTTTCAAAAATAAAAAAATAGTTTACTAAAACTTTTCTTAAGTGTCTACTCACTCGCATACTGGATCGCCGTAATTTTTTACGAACATCTCTTCGGATGTCATTCACAGCTACAGATTCTAACTGTTGATAACGTTGGATTTCCTGGTTTATGGTTCCTTCACTTGCGCCTAATTTTCTGAATGCAAAATAAATACAGTAATTATTGTAAAGAAGCAACAAAATAAAACTAACTTTTAGTTGCTACTTCCTAATACTCTTACTTGTCAAAATACCAAGGAATATAGACAGGCCAAAACACTGTATAGGTTTAATATTCGTATCTGTCAAACTGTAAAAAACAAAACGAATTAAAAAACACCACCAATATTTGAGGAAATGCTTTACCCATTTCTATATCAAGAGCTTCTAGCCATGTCATGAAAATCATAGATACACTGTACAGAAAAATATCTATATATAAAATTCTTCAGTATTTTGGAAGAAAAGTATCTTTTAAGTCACTTTTCTCCTGAGAACAAAATGGAAATTGTAGCATAAGTCAAAAGGAAAATGTAAACCACTGTATGATAATTTACAGACAAGTATTTAGGCAATACTTTTTACTGTATAAAAATACATGAATTTATGAAAATTCTTTGAATGCAAAAAGACACAGGTATATGTGAATAAGGCAGCAGGATTGAAAGTTTGAGCTCAACCTGGCTAACTTAAAAGACCCTGTCTCACAATTAGGGAAATAGGACTGAAAATGTATGTAGCTCAGTATAAAGGCCCTGGGTTCAATCTTTAGAATCAAGAAAAAACAAAAACAAAAACAAAAAAAGATGAGGTATAATCATCAACTTTTGGGGAAAACAAGTTTCCAAGTTTAGAAAAAGAATATTTATTCTTGTATTCTTACAGAGGAGGTATTAGTATTATTCAGCAGGCAGCAGATACAGAAAAAAGATTATCACCGCCTACTATGCTCTACCCCAATGTTAGTACTGGAAGAATTACTAACAGGCAGACAGGGATGGAAGAGGGAGTATGAACTTTGAATTCAGACATATAGAAGTTCAAATTTTAATTCTTTACTCTGAGCCATCAATAAATTTGGATAATGTTATCTTACCTTGTAGAAATGTGAGGATTAAATAGAGATAACATTTATCAAACTCAAAATAGGTAATAAAGACTCACTTTCTCTCTTTTAAGTAATTCCACTCCAGAAACACTGTCAGCAAACTAATGAATACATTTATATAGGCATATGACAATATGTAAAAATGTATATACACAAATAGAGATATTTATAGTTACATAAATTTATATATATGTACCATATAATTGGTGTGTGTATATATACATATATATTACACCATATAATTGGTATATATATGTGTGTATGTGTGTATATATATGGTATACATGTGTATATATATGGTATAAAGTCAGTCACCCACTGCTCAGGAATGAGGAGCTGTGAAGAACAGTAGACAAGGATTTCAGGCTTACCTTTACCACTAATGAACTTACGAACCCAGGTCAATCATTAAACTTCTTTGGACCTTAGTGTTCTTATTAATAAACTGAAGGATTTGTACTAGCCCAGACCCAATTTTAGCACCCTATGATTTTAACGTTTATAAAACACTGTATTATATTTAAAAGTTACACATACTTAAGATCATCTATTACTTTTGCCTGTTCATTCAGTTCTCTGATATCTACTAAACGTTTCATAATTTTTCTTCCTCTAAGTTCTCCTGGCTGGCTAGAAGATGCTCCTTGTCTTCGATAATCTATAGCTTCCTGAAAAATCAAAAATTGTATCTGTTAATATCATTGTCAGTTCAAACAATAAATCTAGACTACAAAATTAACACCTAAAATCAAAAAAAGCATGCAAGAATCAAAGCCATCTATCTATATTAAGATGATTGGAATGCTCCATTGATTCAAATCCCACATATACGGAATCTATGTAGTTGCTACCTACGTTTCCCCATGAGTGTGTTCTGCATGCTTTCAAATGGGACTGGCTAGACTGAGGGGCGACCCATATCTCTGAGTCACACAGATACTCTGTAGGAACAGAATAGCGTTGATTTGGGGGTGTCAGGCCTAGTAGATGGTTTACAAGTCGCTGCCCAAAGGTGAGCTTGTGGCCATCTCCACTTACTGAACTTCCATCTGAATTCTAAATAATAAACAGTAATATTACTTTTTTAAAAATTTCTTTCCAACAACAAGACAATTTCATGGTGCAATAGTTGAAAATGTATAAAATAATTTTCAAAAATCAGTAACATAATAAAAGCAGAGTAACTTTCTTTTTTAACATATAGAACTGCATTTTGTGTGTATATTTTCCTTTTTTCTGGATTCAAAGTATCTTTCTTAGATGTGATTCACAAATCATAAAATTCACCCACTTAAAATGAATGATTCAATGCTTTTTAGTATATTACAAAGTTATGCAATCATAACCACACACTCAGTTGAGAACATTTTCATAACTAAAAAAGAAAAATCATACCTATTAACAGTCTCTTCCTAGTCCTCTTTCTACCATACTTCCTGTACTCCCAGTCCTATGCTCTGTCTGTACATTTGATTGCCCTCCAATTTTAATGTTATTTTATCAACTGTTAGTTAAGGCATAAATTGGCTAACAGTCATCATAAACACAACTCACTTAAAAAACAGTACTGTGAAACAGACCCAAGGAACCACAATACTTCTTTCCCTTCCTTCACAACACCAACTAGAATATACTAAACACTAAGTTAATTATAACACTGTCTCTGGGTAAAAGTCAGTCCTGAAAGTTTCCAATAATGAGTTTACTTACTGTATGGATAGTGGGAGACATAGTGTCAACTTCATCCTCATCTGACAGGTCAGCTATGTTCACTGAATTTAGGTCAGCGATGTCATCTATGTCCTCCTCTCCTGTCAGTGTTGTAAGGGTGTTTCCTAGAGCATTAAGCCTTTTGCCAATGTTAGGATCCATGTGGACATCAATCCCACACATTTTCCACAACACATTAAGTGTCCAGGTTCCAGCACTACTGCTTTCTGTTTGAAAAAAGATATAGTTTTATTGGATAGTTCTGAGTAGAGAAATTTAAATAATCTTACATTTAAGTAATAATGTGTATGATGGCATATATAATAACTAATGTTTTTGCAGGTAGATCTGTTGGAAACATTAGGATATGGGCATGACTTCTGTGTTTTAGACTGTGCATCTATAGTGTTTTCCATATAATACCCTTCTTTATCCCAAGAACTACATATTCCCTGTCCTACCCCCAAACTAACCTTCTTTCCCATGGTTGCAGCTGGAATTACCATGACTGTGGCTATTAGCTAGAATTAAGTAACAAGCTTAAGTAAACATCAAAGCTAGGAAAATAAAAATTGTCTCTGAACCTGAGAAAAGGTTAGTTTCTCTCTGATAACTGACAGTGGATAAACAAGACTGAGCTCTGGGCTGCCACACATCCTGCCATGTTTAAGAAGATCATCAGTCAAAATAATTAACTAGTCAGATAGTTAAAAAATATGAGGCAGCCAGGAAGGAGAAAAGCAAGAGTTTGAAAGAATCCTGCTGATAACTGGGATCTTAACTAGTTACTAAGGGCTTCTGAATTGACCTGACTCCTTCTCTTCCCTGAGATAGCAAGTCTTAAATTTAACAGTAACCTACAAATATCTTTTTAAAAAGTTTTTCCTTTTAGTTAAGCTAGTTTTGTTGGGCT
This sequence comes from Dasyprocta punctata, assembly GCA_004363535.1. NCBI lineage: Eukaryota > Metazoa > Chordata > Mammalia > Rodentia > Dasyproctidae > Dasyprocta > Dasyprocta punctata. The sequence continues at coordinate 156,937 of RJWM01000119.1, read as the reverse complement.
GTTGGCAGTTACCAATGAGAGTCCTGACAGAGACATATGACCTTTCTCCCAACATGGATATTTGTTTCAGTACCACCACTTTCTTTCTAATAGTGTTGCTGGAAGTTTCCTAACTTCTTCAGTTTTCTATCACTAGACTGTAGGCCTTGGTGCCCCTGAGATAACTTACTTAGATGTGCACTGAGACTGAGGTTGAAGAGAATAACCATGAACAGCAATGTGAGAAAGAAAATCTCAGCTCCTATCCTTCTCAATGTTTTAAGAGTGCTTACATAACTACCTGGCTTTAGCTTACCCTGCTCAATTTTATAACAAAAGAACAATAAAAATTTATGTTTGCTATATCTCAGTTAAGATATCACTTTCACAGTTATCTCCTACCTAACTGGTTTCCTAGGTTCTTTTTTCCCCTTACTCATCTTTGAAGGTGCCACCTTGATAGTGTCACTATTTGCTTTCTTTGCTCAAAAACATTCAGTGTTCTTCCTACTGCCTTGCAAATCAAGTCTAAATTCCTTAATTTGGCATTCAAAATTTTTCCCATCTCATTTTTCACTTAACTCTATTTTAGCTAAATCAAACATTTCTGAGTACACACTGTGCTTTGACATCATGACTGATATTATCCTGACTGAATTTTCTCTTGGCACACCTCTCAGTTTCTACTTAAGGAGCATTGATCTGTCTTTTGATCGTTTAAATGCTTATTCTTCCACAAAGATTTCTCTGATCACAACATCCTCCAATATTTGGAAATACTCTCTCCCTATTGTATATTTCAACAGACTTGGGATTTTTAATAATTATTGTACGTATCACCTATTCTAATGGAATTTTGCTGTAATGTTCCTTAACTATGTCATCAGAATTTACATACACGAAGGATAAAAAGTGTATCTGATTCATCTTAGTCTTTCCCAAAACATTTTGCAGTATATTCTGTATATAGTAGGTACCTAATAAAATTAATCATTAAATACACACAAATTCTATTATTGAAAAAGTTCTTTTTAAAAATTAGCAATCACCAGAATTAGCTAAAAGATCTTCTTGCCACTAAAATAAAGTTAGAATTCTATGAGACATATGTAGCAAAAGTAATAGTGAATGTGAACCTACCAGCTGCTGCTTGTCCTGTAGTCCTTGAACATACTTCATAGGTGCCATCTGGAACTACACCTACACAAAAATGAGCCCCAAAATGCTTTTCAATAAAAATTTGCTTGTGATTTAATATACACTCCAACTTTCCACACAATTATCTAAACACAAACAGGAACATTAGCCTCTGTAGGTTTCAGTCCTTAATCTGAAGATGCTATCTTAATGACTAGCTAGATTTATTTATTCTTTTACAATATTTCACTCCAGGATTTTAATTAGTTTACTTGTAGTTTTAATTTACATTTTCCGTGTGGTTTTCCTTATCAGAGTCACAACACCTTGGCTGACTAAAACTCTAGATGGTTCTTCACAAACATTCAGATACCACAACAACAATCTGTGCTATCATGAATGTACTACTTTCAGAATGCAAATATTAAAAGTGACTTTTAACAAAGAACTGCTACATTGTGTCAGAGATGTGATCCATCAATTTTGTGTTTTCTTTGCCTAGGAACATTTTATGAGAAAAAAATGGTCTGTGAATTTCAAGGTCAGGGATCTATCCTAGAATATATCAGATTTTAAGTATGAAAAATGTAATACTATCTAGCTTAATCTGTTAATTTAAGCTTCAATTGGGATTAATTGAACACGTCTAACCAATAAAGAACATACCAGTATTGCAAACTTTTAAACAAAGTAAATTTTGAAGGCAGAATTAAGACGGAAACTAAAATGTGAGTCTAAATCTGACAGTACATAGTTTTAAGGAAAATGTTCTTTCATAACTCCTTTGATTTTTAAATTGCTACTCAAATATAAACTTTGGGTTTGCCATTCATTCTAGCTACTTAGATATTAAATCTGGTTTTCCTGGAAATTTTTCAAAAAACAAAAATCCTTACAATGTAAATATACAAATTAGTTTGGAAGGAGGATCTGTTATTAATTAGATAATTACTAATGTGTATTTTTTAAAAAATGAAAATACCAATTACTTTAAAATCTAATCATATTTTTTAATCATATAGTACTTGTGTCTCACATGTGGGTTCTAAATTAAAAAAAAACATCTGATTCTAGGGTTAATATTCTCTCAATTTACCTTTATAGTTGTGGTTACAAAATATAACAAAGCCTATTTAGATTCTGAAATGAGGAATGCTGGAATGAAAAGCAAACCTTTTGAAGCCAAGTAAAACAAAGAACGGGTAAGTAAATGAAAAACATAATAAAACAATTGCTGAGCACCTCTACACAAGACACAGATTAAAAAAATAGAGGCGCATAGGAAAATGAGGGAAACCTTGAATGAATAATGTAAGAAGGATTTAGAATGCCTGAAACAGATTCAAAGAGACATCCAGGAACTTAAAAACCCCTTTGAAAGCTGGAAAAACCACTTGAAAGAAACTGAAGACAAATTTTCAGACCTTGAAGACATGTTTGCAGTTAGCGATCACAAAAGAAAAGATCTTTTAAAAATAACAAGGAACCAGGAAATAACAATTAAACGGTTGCAAAGAAAAATAATGCAAAGAAAAATAATTTAAGAGTGATAAGTGTCAGAGAAAAAGTAGGGGTTAACACAAATGACATAAGTCTATTTACAGAACTAACGGCAGAAAACTTCCCAAGCATGGTAAAAGGATGTAAAATACACATAAGTGAAGCATACAGAACTCCAGCTAGCCATAACCAAAATAAATCTACACCTAGATATATAATAATCAAGATCCCAGAAATTCAAGAACAGAATATTAAAAGCTGTTAGAGAAAGGAAAACCCATCAGAATCATGACAGATTTCTTAACACAAACCATCAAGTCAAGAAGCAGTTGGAGTGAAGTATTTCAAGTCCTGAAAGAAAACAATCTCCAACCCAGACTGATGTACCCTGCAATACTATCTTTCAAAATTAATGGAGAAGTAAGATATTTCCATGACAGAGAACAACTGAAGCTTGCCCATCAACTGTAGAATAGGATAAGAAAGATAAGATAAGAAAGATATGGCATTTTTATGTAATGGAAAGCTACTCAGCTATAAAGAAAGATAACTTCAAGGCTCTTGTAGGTAAATGTGATCATGCTCATGAGTGAAATGGTTCGCAGTCACATGGCTGAACAACATGCTGTCTCCCTAGTATGAAAAACTAAAGGAGTTAGTGGGATCCAAAATGCACAATAGATATTATGAAAGTGAAAGGGGAGGAAATGTCTAAGAAGGGAAGGCAGTGGTCATTATTAATCTATTATCTTGTTTTGAAGCCCTATATGGTTTTCATTGTTCTGCTGTGTTTGGTTTTATTCTGTTTTGTTTGATTTTATTATATTTGATGGCATGGGCAGCTATTTCAAAGATAACAAAATATATTATAGTAGCCATTATTGATCTCCTATTATCTTGTTTTGAAGCCCTGTACTGCTTTCATTGTTTTGTTTTGATTTTATTCTATTCTGTTTTGTTGGATTTTATTATGCCTGATGGTATAGGCAGCTACTTTGATGATAATAAGAGGCATTATAGTAGCCACTGTTGATTTCCTTTTATCTTGTTTTGAAATCCTGTATCACATTCAACATTTTGTTTTGATTGACTCTATTCTGCTTTATTTCATTTCGTTTTATTCTCTTCAAAACAAAAAAAACACTAAGTATATTTACTACTAGTTAAAGTAAAAACTAGTAACCTAATTTGTGTATTTTATTGTTTACAGTTCTTATGTCAATAAAAGTATTACTCTGCCTATTTTCTTCTAACTTCCCTTAGAAATTTCAACAATAAACAGGTTACAAAGTAGGTAGTTTGGTACTCTCTGAAGCGCAAATGAATTATTATGATTATCAAAACTATCAGCATGTTAGAATTTTGCATCATTGACAGAATGTACACTGAAGTGTTGAATTATTTATTCATTTTAATACAACTATTTGATTTTGAGTCTGAGGCATATTTTTAAAAATTTTTCCCCTCTAACCTGTTAAGAAAATGGCACATTTCTTTCCTTCCAATTAAATTCTATTTATATTAATCACTGCAATGATGGAAAAGATATTATCCCCCCAAATCAGTAGGTTTAAATTAACTTTTGTCTTTAAGAAAAAAGAAAGTCTTTTAAAAACATGTGTAACTATTGTGTAAAATGATATTCTGCCAAGATTTCTGATAAAGGCTATTTCTTTTGATAACAGGCATAAATACTTAGGTATTAATCTTTTGAGCAAAGAAGTATTTCAAAAAAAACTCTGTTTTATCTATGAGTTGTCTAAAATGCAAAGCATCTGATGGGGTTCACAACATAAATCCTCAAAATATGGCATCTTAGTATACTGAATATTTAAAGCTGAAGGAATCTGAGAAAGAGAAGATGAAGAAAGGACTCTGAACTTCTCTGAAGTATGTCACTGGACACTCCTATGAGTGGTAGCTTCGCTATCTCCAAAGGAAAGGAGAACCCTTATTTCTAAAGACAAAGGAAGGGATATTGAAAGAAAACTGGATGAACAACACTTGCTAAGTCTTCCTTAGTTTATTTTCCTTAATTCTCATTTTACTTTTTTGCTCCCATTTTCATTCCCATTTTACTGACTTCACTATTATTCATCAAACCTAGTTTAACCATTTATTTGGGCCTGCATTTCCTTAAGAAGGCTCCAGTGTTACACACAATTTGTATCAAACAGAATAGTAAGAAAAAAGCATACAAATTTGTCTTTTGTTACAGGGGCCCACCAAAAAACCTAAAAGGGTAGAGGAAAAGATATGCTTTACTTCCCTATGCATGGAAACCAAGAATTTCACCTATAGTTTCATCTAAATTTTGTTGATACTGAATGCACAAAATGCAATTTTTAGTATGAAAATAATGGAAAGTTCCCCAAATAAAGTCCAGAACTGGAAAGATTTTCTTTCAATAAAAAGAGAAAAAAAATGTATAAACAATTGTGTAACACCTTCTAAAAAGTAATTATTACTGTGTTTGGTTTTAAGATTGGCTGAGAAATTTTCACAGTTTTTAGTTTCTCAAATACAATTTTTTAAGTATTAAGATGAATAATGCATAATCAAATCTGTTATAACATTTAAAATATTAAAAACCTTTTTTTTTTCAAAATAGTACACAAACACAGCTTTAGTTATATCTAGTTCTTAAGAATTATGGTATTCAAGGAATTCGTCCATTATACTGTGTATTTCTACAAATGTGTATTATGGGTTTATTTGCATCAACTTTAACACTGAAGTTTCTAGTCTTGGAAATTTATAATCTGTTCTATGTTTTAAGCTGAGTTAGGTTTATATATTTATTTATTCCTTTCTTTAAAGATACTTACAGAACAAAGATACTGTATCTGGTCATTTGTGAATCCATTATAAGAAAATACGTGACGGGGCAAAATTTTAAGGGTTTTATCACCAAAAAGAATGCCTTGTTAGTTTACTTACCCAAACTGCTGATATATGCTTTAGCCTTTATTTCACGAAGTCTAAAAACATTCCTATATCTGACTATCCTTCGGCTTTACAAATGAAGAGTTTTTTAAAAAATTCTAAAGCTCAATACAGAAGATAAAGACACTCACAGGCATTCATCACAAGATCTCCACGAATTTCTGGTTTCCAGTCATCCCATGATGTCTCAAAGCCATCAGCAAAACGGATACAAAAGTTTTTGAAATGCCCTTTGCTAACCAGAGACTCTGAAGAACAAGCAGTGATGAGAGTACTTTCAATGGTCAATACTAAAGCTGAACCAGTGTCAAGGTCTCCAGTGTGATTGGACTGCAAAATATGGTAAAGAAAAAAAATGGAGCAACTTTTTAAGTTTAGAAATTTTCATAGGAACAAATATCTTAAAAGGGTAAAACCTAGACATTCTCATTATAAAGCAGCTTAGAAAGATAGTTTTTAAAAATTAAACTGCTCAAGTGAAATGCACTTGCCACATGCATTTTTCTTAACTTGCAAAGAACTAATTATCTCTTTTTATATATTCAGCCTCTGTTTTAGCTGTGGGGAGTGCTCTCATTGTAATATCCATTCCTGGTGTGTAATGGTCTTCTTAGCCTGTCTATCAGCCATTAAAAACTACCACGTTTTAATTCTTGTAACACGGCACATTCAATGTTGTCCATCCTCAAAACAGTTTTTCTTAATACAACCTTTCCTAAAATATAAATTCATCCAACAACTGTTTAAGTTTACTTGTAACAGTAAAGTATAGTTCTCTATATTTGATTACAGCAGTTACTTTTGGCCTGACAGGAGTTCATACACTTTTGCTCATACACATGTGCATGCAATTCCTTAGAACTGGTCCTAAATGATTAAGAGATTAGGTTCTTGTATGTGGCATATCTCTTTTCTACTTTACTTTTTATTTTTATTTCCCCTTCTCCTGCTCCTCACTCCTTATCCTTGTTCCTTTGGATCCTTAGTTATCACCATTCTGAATCATATCAGAGTGCTACAGAGAAAAGTCACATAGAGTCAATTACAGATGAGTAATAGTTAAAGGAGTTTAACCTTACTTGCCACCTAGTAAACTCAAGTTATACTCTTTCCCCAAAAAGTTTACTGCTACACTTTAAACTCTTAGTGATGCTTACTAGAAAGGTCTGGCCTTTACTCCTGGAATAAAAGGAATATGACTTGATGTTTTTTTAAATACCTGTGCAGTATTTGTGATAGGGAGGCAAATTCCCAGATCATTCACAGTCAGCTGGAGGAAGAGAGTCCCAAAGGCCTGGGCTGATGTTTGTTGGATGCCGGGTAGCATATCTACTACTTCCTTTGTTGCCATATGAATATCCTTATGTAAAGCCATTCGTTGTTCATTCCAATTATCATAGGCAGCCTTATAATTCAGCCAAAATAACACAGCTTTTGCAAATTAAGGAAGAGCAGAAAGAAAAGCAAAATCAATATTGTAAATATGTTAAGCAAACCTCAACAGCTACAAAATACTGTTCATTAATAAAAATTACTCCCAAAAAACCACAGAATAAGAATGGATCCCTGGGGACAGGGTCAACATATTTCACCAACAAATGAAAAAATGAAGCAAAAAACAGGTGATGGCACAGACAGTATGAAGAAGAAAATCCAGGACCATTTGTTCAATCAGTACTTTTAGAATGCCTATTCTATGCTAAGCACTGTAATGGAATGCCAAATGAAATCAGACATGGTTCTGGCGTTATTTATAGAGCTTACTGCTACTACTTCTACTCCCCAATATTTTTGAACTAAGAACTTGCTATTCTCCTGCCTCAGCCTTCCTCAGTACTGGAATTACAGGTACATACCACTATGCCGAACTACTTGACCTTTAGGTTGCAGGTGCCAGGTATTATAACACAGGGAAAGCTGACTAATACAGTCTTCTGTCCCATTATTTTCTATAATGTAAGTTGCTGCTGTATTTTCTTAGATCTTTGTGCTTATACACATTCATTTATATTCTCTCTCATCTCACAAATGTTTAGTTAGTTTTCAGTGTATGCAGAAGATTGTTCTAGGCATTTAGATACAAAGTTAAATAAGAAAAGCTTTCCTTTCATTGTCTCCCTGGTGAACTCCTAACTCAAAACGAAGAATTTGTCCTCTAAGAACAACAGGAAAATAAATACTCCCTCACATCCCAGAATACATATCTCTAATTCTGTTTAGTATTGTACTTTGGTCTCTTTTCCCCTGGACTAGGTTCTTCGAGGAGTAGGGATCCTGTTGTCCATTTCTGTGCTCCCTTCTAGGCAGTATAAAATTAATGCTTACAGGACGAATATATAAACACAGCACCAAAACACAAATGAATTATCCAAACCAAAATCTTCAGTATTAAAATTAAAATCTGGAATTTGACACTCCTATTCATCCATGTAGAAAGCAAAATAACTTTCAAATACAGATAACTTACCAAATGCCTGAGTAAAAAGTTGTTTTACAATGCTCACATTTTAGGTTTAGGAGACTCACATCTTAGGTCAAGCACATACTTCGATAAACTACAAATATTTTTCATTAAGCATTATCAAAGCACTTCTAAATCCTAGAAAATAGTTATGAATCATTTAATTTTACCCCTATCAAAGGCCACAGGTTGTGCATAAACAATTGGCCTATTCAAGGTAATAAGCACAGCTTCTCTATCTGAAGAACCACTGATTTCTTCTCGAAGAGCATTCCTTAATCCAATCCTAGTTTTAAAATAGGCAACTTGATGAAAATCAGAACCAGCTTCCTCATAAACCTAGAATGAAATTTAAAGATCAATAAAATCAAATAACAGAAAATGGTTTAATTAGAAAAACTACACATGAATAATTTTATTGTTTACCAAAAGAACGACAGACCATTTTAATTTAGGGAAATTCCTTATACACAAAATCCTCAAAATTAATACACAACATGAAAATACAGATAAGAGTTAAATATGGAACTGGGAATGTAGCTCAGTGTAGAATACCTGCCTCAACTTGTGTGTGGCTCTAGGTTTGATCCCCAGCATTTCAATAAAGACTCAAGAGGTGAATATGAAATTATAAAGTTCATACAAAAAGCTAGGATGAGGTTCATATTCTGAATGGCAATGTATTTATTACATGTTTCAAAATAATTAAATCTTTTCTTCTCTCAAAACACGTTTCCATTTGAAAAATTAATATTTTTCTAGAGATGACAACAAAGTTTTGCTCATTTTTTTCTACACATAATTTTGGATGTTCCCATTTAATTTTTAGCGCATAACTGGCATTTTAAACATTGGTTCTTCAAATCAAAGAAGGAAAAAAGTTAAAATTTACACATTTTTAGCAAAAAAAAAGAAACAAAAAATAAATTCAAAAAATTCCCAATGGACAACTAAATTTTTATAAAACAGAATCTCATTAACTGCTGTCTTTTACATATTTGACATTATTATATTTAACACTTTCCAGTATTCTACAGAGAAGCTTAAAACTACTTAACATTTTAAGTGTTCACTAATGTTAGTACAAAGCACTGAGATAAAAATGTTTAATAAAACTAAAAAAAATTATAAGCAAATAGTTATGAACATACTGGATGAAGTTTCATGGGGCTGCACTAAATTACAAACATATTCTCCTATAATACTCAATGAAATGCCAAAGTAAAAGTGTAAAGGCCTTCATAAATGAGTTTTCATTAGAATTTAAAACCAGAGATTTTAGAAACTTAAAATACTTTTGTAAATCTAGTAACACATAAGTTAAAGCAGCTTAAATTGATGTGAAAATTCAAAAGTCACAATTCTAATGTCAAAATATTCTGAACACACCTGATGTTTGACAATTTGTCCTAACGCCAGATTCAAATCCACTTGGCATTTGCCAAATAATTTCAGATAGCTGCTACTTCCTGGTGATGCTTTGGTTTGAAGTCGATTAGAAAGTTCCAGTTCAATCAATCCAGTTTCAAATCTTACAGCTCTCATGGATGGAGTTGTGGCTGTTACTTGAATACCCTAGCAGATATGTTAAGAGAAAAAAGAATCTTCAATCAATATAATGTAGACTTACTCAAATGCAATCTTTCCATATATCATAGATGCAATACTGATGTTTTAAAACATGTGAAAAGTATATAGTATATCTAAAGGGCTGATAAACCTAACAGCATTCTTTAATTTCTCATGTCAGAAGGGTATTTTTAGCTACTAAATTTCATTTTAGTGTTTTTTAAATGATAAATTAATTGTAATTTAAAAAACTATTAATTATTTTGGAACAATGATTTTTACTTTGCTTTTGAGACAGAGTAACCCTAGATTTGAACCAACTAGTATACAATGGACAATCCTCGACTCACTTTTGAGTGCTTGGATTATAGGGATGTATAACCATGCCTAGCTGACTTTTATTTTCAAGAACACTAATATTTTAACTATTGGGAACACTAAAGCTTCAAGTAAAGTCTTACTGATTTTTTCTGGGGGAATTGAACCCAAGGGCCTCTTGCATGCTAGGTAAACACTCTACTACAGAGTTATACTCCTTCCCCCTAAAATATATAAAATATTTCTTGCACAGTAAAATTTTAAAATTTTTATTAGTACATATTTGCAGTATTACAGTAGTAACTGGAAAAATCAAATGTTTATCAGAAGACGATGGTTAAACAGTATATATATGACAGCTATTCAAGGAAATAAAACTGATCTAAATATTCTGATATGGCAAGGTATATAAAAATTAAAATACATAAATATATTCACATATGAAAGTACTAACAGAGGGGTTGGGTATGTAGCTCAGTGACAGAGTGCTTGCCTTGTATGCATGAGGTCCTGAGTTTGGCAAACAGCAACACAAAACAAAGAAACATAGTAAACCTAATAGAAAAAAAGCCCTAAAAAATATTTGAACAATTGTTAAAGCTTTTTCATAAGTTATATGGCTATAGTTTACTTTTGTATTTTCTCTTTGGTAATTTACATATTATAAAATTTTTCTGACAAGCATAGATTAATTCATTAGGTAGATAGTTTCAAAACTATCATTATTATTTACATGTTACCTTAAACTGTAAGTTCAGGGAATAGAGGAGAATTTTAGGTTTATCCCCATCTGTTGTTCCATCATGTTCATTCCAGAGAGGAATAGGTTGCTCCCCACCTAAAAGAGGTTAAAGGACTGAGGGTTTAGAACAATTTTCTTAAAAGAAAAAAATAACTATTTTGATCATTTAAAAAATCCCTATTGAAACAGGTATTTTTTGTCTATCCATAATTCAATCTTCAACTATAATTTTTAGCCAAGTTATATTTCACTGAGGGAGAAGTATATAAAATGGATAATTCTGCATATTTAGACATTTAACAAAAACATTTTATAAAACCTTAAAAATTACACACATAATTAAACCAAATATGTGATTAGACATTACAGAAAATATATTTGAGGCAAAAATATATACTTGATTAACTTCTACAACTAACAATGTGAACTTTTTGGTCATATTTAAATATGGTGCAAACAAAAAAAATGAAAGAAAAAGAAAGGTGAAGATATAAAAAATAAGGTAATATGCCTGAGTAAGTAGTGTAACAGCATTTTTTTTTTTTTTTTGCAAATTAAGAAACATTGGTGACAAGAGATAAAATTCCTATTAACACAGCATTTTTTGCCCAAGCAATGTGGAAGTTGGGAAAACATATTCTAATGCTTTAAGTTATAATTTCTCTTTTCCCTGATTTGAAAATATTCCTGAATGTTTATCTTTCAAATATTCCATCTTAATAGGATCAATCTTATACATATGTTGAGTTTAGCATCCCCCAAGGAATCTGTATATTTTTCTATTATGAACCACAAATGTATAAAAACAACTAAGAACCAAAAAGATTAAATAACTGGTTTTGTTTTGAGAAACAATAATAATGATTCAAAAATCTTGGCTACTTTGCCTTCTGACTCTTCACATATTCTTTCTCTGTCCTTTGTATTTTATTCATCTTTTTTTTTTTTTTTTTTTTAGGACAAGTTTTATGTCACTGTATATCCTTTCTCTGTCTTGCCTTGGATACACCTTCTCTTAATCAGTGACACTTTTTATACCTCTGTTTCAATTTTTGTTTTTGTTTTCCGTAGCAGTACAAAACTTGAAAGTATATTTTTACATAGTACTAACTGAATAGATTTTGACCGTACTAAATTTCAAGAGCTCATTAAAGACTTAAAACATTGTACTCTTCTTTTGAAATGTACTCAACCATCAAAAAACAGAATATATTCAAGCCTCAGTTCAAATCATTCCCAGACCATAAAACTTTCAATGGTAATCCTATTCATGAAATGTTCTCTTATTCATAACATTTAATTTATTCATTCATACTTTTATAAAGGTCTGCATTATTATATGTACAAATTTCTAATCTTCTCGATGAAAGTGTTAAACTTGATAATTGTTATATTCCCATGTTCCTGTAACTTTCTCATTATCTAGCATGGGGTTCTGAATAAATGATTACTAAATAGATCTACAATCTTTCTTTTATACAGAAGCATACTTTATAAAGATAATTTATATAGAGATATAATTTCGACTTGGAAATACAGAAAAAGCTTTATGTTGTAGAGAGAAAAACATAGAACATAATTACTTTGTTTTGAGGATTATTTAGTATACTGCTAGTAAAGATTGTTTAACAGGATGGGTGAAATTAAGCTAAAAGAGTTCTTAGTACCTCCCATACTCTATAGATGAGAGTACACTCAAGGAGATTTAAGAGTAATTATGTGATATAAGAAACACAATATCATGTAGAGCTAAATAAGAACTATGTGACTCTTATTTTGAAATTTGCTATCTTCTATGTTTGCTCAATTAAATTATAACTAACTGGTACCTTTCCTATGCAAGTAATAATAAAAATAAATCTGAAAAACTCTTAACCTACTTTTATAATCAACTGATATATCTAATCTAAATTTGGTACTTTTATGTCCACCAAGTTATATTTCACATCATGGAACATCATGTAGCCAATGAGAATAAAATCTTGTAGCAATGCTATAAGGAAACAAGTTATCTTACCAGAAACTTTTTGTATTACTTCATTAACTTCCTTCATGAACACTTTCTGTACAAATACCAAGTGGTTTAGAAGATCAGTTGTGAGATTATGTTCAAATGAACCAACCTGCCAAACAAAATCAGAGCATTATATGAACACTAATGACTATATTAATTTTATATTTTTCCTTAAAAATTCAAAACTCTGAGGAAAATAAACCACTATCTATCTATTTATAATTATAGCATGATTATAATTCTAACTCTGCTATGGGCCATTCCAAAAATACTGTGTATTTTTTAGCCAAACCTAGTGGCTCAAGTCTGTAATCCCAGCATGTGGGAGGCTGAGGCAAGAGGACTGCTGTGAGTTCAAGGCCAGCCTGAACTACATAGTGAGACCTTGTCTCAAACAAAACAAAACAAAACAAAACAAAACAAAACAAAACAAAACAAACTGTACATTTTTAACAGCTGTACATAAAGTATAAGGAATCTCGAAAATAAAATTCATATTCTAATTATATGAACTGCCAATTTCAAAATTAAAATCTTGACTGCAGTAAAATTTATTTTCAGTGATCACTTTTTTGATCCTAGAATCATAGACAAGCATCACTGTAAGGTAAAGCAAATTTATTCAACTATTTATTGGCTATTTACTCCATGTGCTACATTAGTTGCTAAGGATATGCTATGAAACAAACAAGTAAAATTCTTTGAGTCAATTAGCAAATAAGAGATACCTAATCAAGTTTTAATATAGTATGATCCCCACAATGAGCACAAGGCATTAAATTTCTGGAAAAAAATAGCTAATAAACAGATTAAATAGAAAACAGGCCATATGAAGTTCAGTGCTACAGGAATATATTTAAACATCTTATGATTAAAGGAAATGCTTCATTATTTCTATTTTGACAGGGTTCATATTTTCATCAAAAATTAAAAGAACAAAATGGATTTGGCAGTCTTAAGTGAGAGTCTAGCTCTGGGTACTTCTACTCTATATAAGAAGGATAAATGGGGCAGTGATGATTATCTAGTGTGTTTATTTAAGGTCACAGTAAAACAGGCAATTCTAAAAGGGTTGCAGTTTTTGATTAAGATGTTTGAAATTAATTGTATTTTTGTTTTATTTAGTATGAGTTTTTCTGCATTACAAGTTTTATTTCTAGTATCTAATGTTAAGGAATTATGTAATACAATGCATTAGATATTTTATTTTCATTCAGGAGGTAGCTATCTTTTTAAACCTTCTTTTTCAATTTTTTTCTTTCATTCATTTATTCATTCATTTATTTATGTATTCATTGATTTAAAATTTTGAGACAGGACCTCACTATGTTTCACTACGGCCTCCAGCTTGCAATCCTGCTGCCTCTGCTTCCCAAGTAGCTGGGATTACAGGTGTGTGCCACTGTGCTTGGCTATTGTATTTTGTTTTCAATTGAAGCAATAAGAATAGTGCTGCTAAACTAGAACTTAGGGCACTTATTTTTTAGAGTAGAAAGTGGAAATTAACTATCTTTAAAATATTTTCAGTAAATCTTAGACCTGCAATAATTGTGTATACGTTTTGTACATTCATTTTTCACATACAGAAATTTCAACTTTCAAGTGCTAAGACAAATAAAGAATCCCAATCAATTTTAAAGTAAATGTGTCCCCTGTAACTATACAGTATTTCTATCAAAGAATTTGTAGGGTTTTCTTATAGGTGCTTTGGATTCTGTAGAAAAAAAATTGTAAAATAAATAGCAAATTGCTTGTCATAAGGTTTGACTGCTTCTCACAACTTGACAAAGTAAGGTGAGAGACAACCTAAAGGAAGATCACCACTGCGTATTCCTACTTCTCTTACTTGACAGTTGTGAGATTTAAGGGTCTCTCTCTCTCTGTGTCTCTCTCTGTTTCAAATTTCTACTAAATAAATGAAGATGCTATCAGATAAAATTCTAACTCATAAGTTCTTAGGCAAGTACAGCCTAAAGAAGGTCCACCAGACTTAACTGAGTTCCTCTGTAACTCATACTTCTATCAAATAATTAGAATATTTTTCTTAGAGATCATCAAACCAAATGAAACAGATGTCTGAGTGCTTTTTAAACTTTTGACAGTTGTACAGATATAAAATGGAAAAATGATGTGATCAAGTACATGAGCTTTCAACTTACCTTAGTTAAGAAATTAGTCAGTAGACCTATTTTATCCTTCTAAATGACAGTTAGGTTATCACTAATAATTATGTATACTTATATCAATCATGTAACAACATCAAAGCTTTGTTCCTTCATTTACAAAATCAGAGTAAATGTATCTGCCTCTCTAAGGGTTGACTTAATGACACAGAAATAAAGCATATACAGCTCTTCAAGGTTAACTGCTATGTGTTTTTAAATAATCAAATAAGCCATGAAATTATTGCTAAGTTGAATGTTATACCCACTCTAAAGTAAGGGTAGCTTCAAGAGTGACTAGTATTTTTTAAAAAATCATATTTCAATAAAATCACAGGGGAAGAGAGAGAAAGAGACAGAGATAGACAGAAATAAATATTCCTTAATTCAGTAGAGAAGTCTTCTGCAGAACAATTCAATGCTTAAATTTCAAAGTGTGGGTCCTTACATATTTTTGTATACTCATAAATTACAAGGAATAGTAACATTTAAAAGTAAACTTACTTCTGCCACACAACGTAGATAATTTCCCTGCAAGTAGTACCCTTGTTTGGAAGGTAGTTCATCTATGCTCCAAACCTGATCTGAGTAACTATCATGTTCTTCCATTATATATTTCCCAGACATAGTAACAGGAGGAAGGTTAAGACTGGCAGAAGGAGGAATGGTTGACATATCTGTGGCAGAAACTTTTGATGTAAAACGCAACCTGTGATTTGGCAGTTCAAATGTAAACCTTGTCTGTGCACCTGTAAGACATAAGAAAGTTACTCTTTGTCCAAGTGTTTATTCATATATTCTTTTATCGCTTTTATAAAAATAGTGTCTAAGAAAAATCTACTGACATTTCATAATTTACCTTGAAATATATTACAGGGTATTTAAGTCTTACTATAAAATATTCCTCATCTTTAAATACATGTATGGTTACTCTAAAGAGTCAATGATCGAAGTATTATTAACCCTAAGTACCCTGTACAGTGTAAGGTGTTAGAGAAACACCTACAAATGTTTAGAAATTGCCCTTATTAGAGCAAAGAGTCATAACAAGAAAACTTAGACCTACTTAAAAAAAAAGAATTCCAAATCCACACAGTGCTTTATTCAGAGATTAGTAGTTAACAACTTGTCTTCTGATCCCGATTCAGTGTGAAAAGTAGTAGTGAAAACTCTCAAATCAATTAAATTGAACTCACAGAAAACATTCGTGAAGTTTGAAGTTGTACAAACACTTGAATCCTTAACATGAACAATCATTAATGGGACTACACACCAAATAAATGTGTTAAGAATTTTTCCTTAAACCCTTAAGTTGACTATCTGCCACACAGTTGTTCAAACAAATTATACAACCTATATCATTATTTGGCCCAAACTTCTCTAATAGTCTATGCAGACATGAAAGAGTAGGAGAAGCCTTATTAAAATCAAGACGTGTTGCTTCCCACTATATATGTGATATATATGCACATGCTCTTTCTCAAACAAGTAAAATTTGATACTCCTTAACTGTCTCCAAATATTAGTAATAGTCCATTTTACATTATACATTATTGAGTTCTCTCACCTGAGAAGAAACAATTCTCTTTTTTCAAAATACTAATCAATGGTTGTCTGCTATAGGTCACATTCGCTCTATTCACTATACAATAATCTTTTTACTTGGAATGAGGTAGTCATAAACAGAAAAATGTTCACCTACAACCACAGCATCTATGAAATGGCTAGAAAAATCCCGGTTGCCTTGATCTTCTCTTATTTACAACTGCAACTGGCAGACTTATTGACTACTACTTGCAAGCTGCAAGAGGTGGGAACTGTTTACTTCTACTTCTACTGTTAGCATCATCAAATAAAAACACCAAGATGGAAGTAATCTTAGGTCTCAGTTACTGCTCATCCCTTATCACTAGTGTGTCATTCTTGGGCTGTTTTGTCCTTTGCCTTAACTTCCAGAATTGCAGGTTTTTACATGTCTGGATATTTGACAATATGTTTACTCTGCTTTTAAATATTTCTATCTTTCTGGTTCTAAACTGCTTATCTGGCTTCTGACTTGCTGCTTCTATTGACATTTGTATTTCAGTGGTGCCATGAATAAATGACCAAAGTAGGCCTTACTTATTGTTAGCACTAGTTTCTAAGAAGGCTAAGATTTCTGGCTCTGCAAAATCTGGAAACTCACGTGACAGTACTTCTATTCTGGTAATATATGAGGTCTAAAACTACAGGTAAGACAACTATTAATAAACAAAACTCAAAATGCCAGGGATAGAAATATATATACAACAGTACTTCAGTTCATGAACTTAATTTATTCTATGATTTTGGAAAGATGGCCACATTTGTGTTTGTGTGGGAAAGATGGCCGCAGTAATGTTTCTCACCCAATGCAGAGTTTGCAAACAAAAACAGAATTTTGCCAAACACTTGTTTGAAAACCAAATTGTTTGCAAACAAAAGCATTCATGAACTGAGATACCACCATACATTCACACATGTACACAAACACATATGAATGCATGCATTCATATATGCATATATGAGTGTTCTAAAATTGATTCACTTTATCACGTTAACAGGACAAATGGGAAAATATTTTCATTTCAAAATACACAAAAAAGTATCTGATTATATTCACCAATTTTGTATTCTTAGAAACTCTTGGGACATTAGGCAAATACACTTCTTTTCTTTATTCTACTTCTTTTTTTTTTTCTTTTCTTTTCTTTTTTTTGTATCAGGAATCAAACTCAGGACCTTGTGCTTGCCAGGCAGGCGCTTATGTCACTGAGATATAGCCCCAGCCCAAGAAAATACATTTCTTAACCTGACAAGGAAACCTAACAAAAATCTACAGCAAACAACAGACTCACTGACCAAATATAGATTTCCTTAAAAAACAGGAATAAGACAAGGCAAGCACAACCAAAGTATATTATCTAATATGACTTTCTACAGAGAAAGTCCCAAAATATCTACAACTTATTAGCAATAATGTAATTGTTTAATTTGGTCACTGGATGTAAGATTAACGTACAAGTGTCACGCACATTTATACATAGTTTAGAAAAATGCCATTTTGTACAAACTAACATTTATAATAATTATAAGAACAAAAGGTTCCCAGATATCTACATAAATACTTCTGAACAAGATGTACAAAAACTTTTAAGCACAAAAATTTAAAACTTTATAGAAAAACATTCAGAAAGATCTAAGGAGACAGAGAAATAGACTTATTTAGGAACAGGAAGGTTAAATTATATATAGTGGTTAATTCTTCCCAACTGAATAAACAGAGTTTCTAAATTCCTACAATTATCCAAAAAGGCTTTTTCAGGGACTTTGACAAAAGTCTAAAATGTGTATAGAAGAGCAAAGAACCAAAAACTAGAAAAACTACTGAAAGAGGAAGTCAGGCAGCCATGCGATACTGGTGCAAACTGGCTAATGAAGCAGAAAAGCAAACTCAGAAAAGACACCAATAGCCGGGCGTGGTGGCGCACGCCTTTAATCCCAGCACTCGGGAGGCTGAGGTAGGCGGAGCATTGTGAGTTCGAGGCCCACTTGGGCTACAACGCGAGCGCAAGGCCGGCCTGAGCTACATAGTGCGACCCTGCCTCAAAAAAACCAGGGCCGGGAGTTTGGCTCAGTGCCTTAAGCACCTTCCCTGGCAGGTGCGAGGTTGTGAGTTCAATCCCCGGTGCCGCAAAAAAAAAAAAAAAAAAAGAAAAGACACCAATAAATGAAAACACTTAATATATGACTAATTCTTAGATTATACATCACTGAAAGAAATGATCAGTTAATAAACAATGTTGAGTAAACTGGATATGAATATTACTCCACACCAAGTTTAAAAGTAATAATCAATTTTAGATATATTAAACTTAAGTATGAATAGTACACTCAAGTTACTCTAGAAAAAATATTTAAAAACATCATAATGTGGGAAAAGACAATAAAGCAAGTTATTCAGACAATAAAAACCTAACAGATTATTAGTTTCAGTTACTCAACTTGTATTTAAATTGGAAAAATGGCTTCACTAGTTCGATAATTTTGAAGAGTTCAAAGCAGGATCCACTCTGACTAATTAAGGAGGTACACTGATATGTTTCAGTAGTTTGAAGAATACTATTAATTCTAAATTTTGTGGCATAATTTTTTCATTTTTACATGAGTTATGAAACAAAAATTTATCTTTCATCAAAACATTACTAACTTCTCAGAAAACCATGAATTTTTAAGAAGCTGAACGAAAAATGTTACCTGTCATTCCATGACTTCTCATTCTTCCCATCTTGTATTCTGCTTTCAGAGATGGCAAAAGTGCTGCTCCAATGGCTATACCATCCAACATGGCACTGAATTTAAGAACAATAGGCTTCTTCTCTAAGCCTTCTGGTAGCTGAGGAAATTCATTTGTTTCAACAGGAGTTTGATTAACGCTTGTTGGGGTTTTCTCAGAAGGTAGCGGTGTTGCAATATCTTCTTTCACAGGCTGTGGGCTATAAACCAAAATGATAAATTTTTAAAAAACAAAATTAACAGTTAGCATTTTAATAAGTGAGATAATTATATTTTTCAGTGAAAAGTAGTCATTGAAAATGATGACATAGAAAAGTAGACAAGAAGTAATAACAATGTAGAACCCTGGAATGTTATAGTCCCCCAAGGTGATTCTCAACATTAGCATAAAACTGGAATTTAAACTCAAAGGTTATCTGTTTCCAAATTCTATGGTTTAATTATTATGCACTCTGCTGTACACTGTAATATTATTTATACAACTTCCAATACTATTGTCACCATTTAGTAATAATAATACCAATATCAACAATTATTTGAGTGTGAGGTACTAATCTTAGTGTTTCATGTGTTTCATCTCATAAAATCCTCTACTTTGGAAATGAAAAAGCATAGCTAGAAAGTGGTGAAAGTAGGACTTGAGCCCTATCAATCTGGTATCAGAAAATCACTTTTACCTACTACACATCCCACAAACAATACATTATAACAAGAAAAAATTAAGATTAAGAACATTTAAAATTAAAAGTAATTGAGATGATAAAATTTATGAAAACATTCTGGATTCTATATTCCATTCACAGGAAAACTGTATTTAAATTTTTACTGCTCAACTTTAGCTATAATTATTACACAGAAATTAAAGATCTAGGTAAAACTACTAGGGAAAAATAAAATCACTGTTTTAAGATACCATCAAAAGATATCCTGCTTTACAGGATGTGGAAACGGACAAATGTTTTATATTTTAAGTGTGTTTTTATTAGTTATAGCTTATGGAGACAAGGAGTAAGGCTCAGTAATGCACAGGCCATAAACAATGGCTGTGGAGTAAGGAAATAAACAGTAACGTGGAAAGGTTTGATTTACAGCACTTTAAAATACTTACATGGCATTAAATCCAGAATTGAATAATACAGAATAATTTCATATAAAGAACACGCATGCATGGGGCATAAATCACCTAGACAACTAATAAAACTCACATCATCATAAATTTCAATGAACTCAACAGAAACAAGAATTGATAGTCCTAGAACTCACCAATTTTCTTTTTATTAGTATGTTTTATGATGCTCACAAACCTCTAGGATTACTTAAGGTTTATTTATGCAATATGGAACACTGACAACTGCATTTTTGACATCACACATTAAGGAGATCCAAGAAGATTCTCCCATCATCATATCTGACTACTCTCTGCTTTTCCACTGTCTACAATGCTCAACATTTACAAATGACCCTTTATTTCCCTCCAAACTATGTTAACACAGCAAAAAATACCTTAAAGTATTATAAGGAATCACAGAATGAAAACAAAATAACTCACGCTGTTGAAGGCTGTCTAATGAGGTCTGAGATTTGTTTAGATAGTTGGTGAGAACTTCGAACCATCATGCTGTGTAATGTGGCAGGATGCTGAGGAATGTTGATGCTGATAGCGCCTACTTTAAACACAGCAGCATTGTTTGTCTTCAATCCTCTCTGGGCACTGTAGAGCGCCTGGGACTTGGCAATACTACATTTCACTACAGTTCTATCAATAAAAAGGAAGATCATGAAACTATAGTCAAATAAAGAAAAAATCTGAAAAAGTATTAAGAGCAAGTGATACTCTCAAATCATTCAATGAGCTCAAAAGATATGTTAAAACATATACTGAAATGTTTTCTTTACTATTGTAATACATATATTTTCTACTGCATTGAATGACACACTATTTCTCTAATAGGAATAATGTATAGAAAAATTTATGCTCACATGTAAGTAAAAGCACAAACATTGACATATTATTACAAACATACATATACATGAAAAATTCCACTTATGATTTTTTTTCCCCATTCAAACCTCTCTTTTTCTTCTCCAACTTATTTTAGGGATCTGCACAAATACTAACAGAGACAGTATTAAAAAATATTCGCTATACTTCTAACTTCTAATCCAAGAGTAAAAAGACTAACAATCTTGTATACTAAAAAAAAAGACAGGCTGGCTTGCTTTCCCTACAGTATGGACTCAGGAAGTAAAACAGGAAATGACATTTGCCTGATTAGGCACTGCACTGGCTACTGAGGTTCACAGTAGATCTAGGGGAACCTTGTGCAGTAGAATATAACTGTCAATGAACTCGTTAACTAATCTCCTTGGATTTTTGCTATGAACTTTTCATCTAAATATCAGACATTCTTAGCAAGCCACAAGTTTTTATAGCCATCAGTTTAAAGACATTTTGATCACTTCTTTCTATAGTTTTACATATATACTACATGTTGTATAGCCTAGACTAGGTGAAAACTCTTCAAATATAATCAAATTGTGAACAGATAACTCATATTTCAGCCTATGAACTATTTAATTCCTTAGTCCAGTTCTCCTTATGTCTTTTTCATATATAGTTCAGACAAGTGTATCCTCTAGCTTCCAGTTCAGGTTGATTGATGTAGGACCATCATGTTTCTGGACTTTAAAGAAGTGCCACTGTCTGTACCAGTAAAGCTTATTAATTTTTAATTAAGAATAGTAGTCTTAATCATTTTGAACTGGACTTTACCATTCAGTGAAAAATACAAACTGAAAATGAAAGAAAATGCGAGCTACGCTTCTTCTTTACTTTCTATATTTACTCACTGTTTAGCTTTATAACCATAGAAATATGAATAAGTCTTACTTTTGATTATGAAAGTGCATATATGTAACACTGGAGTCTCAAGTAGATGCTAAAAGTCAAATGAAACTGATGGGGCTGGTTGCTCTACCAGGAATTTTGATGTAAAGGATTTCAGACACTAGAGGGCCCCATTCACACTGCATTCTAGGTAAATGATGTTCACCACTTGAAATGGCATCCCTTGGAGTTGGATAATATGATGGTCCTATACCAATCATTATTTCTAACTCTGGCTTCACTCCTACCTACCTGAGCAGGCAGGTACCCAAAATTTAGAGGCAGGAAACGAGAATAGTTTAATTTATACAACTTGATCTATATTGCCTATTCCAATTCCATTTTGCCTAAAAAATCTCTGAAATGCAGATGTGAGTTGTAGTGATCATGTGCAATTTAGTACTACTAAAAACCCCTGGAATTCTTCCCTATTTGGTCACTACATCTTAGAAAATTTATCTTTCTCCGCAGAAAACTGTAGAAGAAAAGGAGTGGCCTACTAGTCAAACCACCACAAGGACCAGCTCACGTCTTCATACTGTTGTATCCCCAAAGCCTAACCCAGTTTCCAGCATGCAATATGTAAGCTAACAAATAATTATTGAAGAGATGTGAATCACAGCTAATAAAACATTATCTACAAAGTCTGTTTTGATTTTTTGTTATTTATACAGAAATGCAGTGAATAAAAGTAAATGTCAGAGATAAAATGTCAATAGGGTAATAAACTCTTCCCATCTTAAAAACAGAACTGTAAAGCTGAAAATGTATGAATGCTTTCTTATTAATTTTAATAATTTTTGGCAATAAAAACTCTAGCAAAGTGAAATTTTTTAGCTTCTGTTATATCAAATATCAATAAACACTTATGATAATCAAAATTTTAACAATTACACATCTAAAAAAACACAAGCAATACACCACAGTGTTACAGCCTGTTAACAACAACAATGCAAGGTATGAATTACCAAAAGGGTAGACTTCATCTGATTTCTTCAAATATCATAAGCTTTAATATATAAAAATGTCTATATTAAAGCTATAAAAGAATACTTCACAGCTATAAAGATAATGTATATATTTATCTTTAAAACTATACAAAATTATATTAATCACAAAGCCACAAAAAAGAGTATATGACATACAGAAACTCTTGTTTGGCTGTACTTGTAGGAGATGTAGGAAAATCCTCCAGTCTATAGATGAAGATTCAAGAGAAGGCAGGAAAACAAAAGGAAAGCAAGTAAACAGTCATACATAAATTAGTTATACCACAACCAATCACTAGGAAAGTTTTCTAAATTCTCACTCTTAAAATTTTCCTCCAGTATACCTCTTAAACTATTTTGTCCATCTCATTTCCTTTTTATTGTAATTGGAAATGAAATGGCAAAGAATAAATCTAAAAAATTTTAACACCAAAGGCAGAAGGAGGACAGGTTTAGGCATCTCTTCTGACTGTTCGATTTTAAATATTTTAGGCAAATATTTTGATCTCTCTGAATCTCAACTTATCTTATTTTTCAAATAAAACATTTAATGGATCTTTATTTATGGCAGAAAAGAAATATCAAATATACTTTTAAAAAAAGTTTCAAAATATTATGGTTCTCAAATTGAGACTGTTTGATGACCTTAATATATAATAGGTAAGGGAGGTAAGAGACTTAAGAGAATACCATAAATATAACAAATGGAGATCATCTAAATAAATTTGGTTTATTTTCTGAATAGGTAAAAGTAACCACGGTCGTTTACATTTGGAGTCAATGAATAAATCATGGAATCTGCAGTCAGTGATTTTCTGCAGAAGCATCATGACAAGGTAGAAGGAATACGGGTTCAGGCATCTCTTTTGACTGCATGATTTTAAATATTTTAGGCAAATATTCTGATCTCTCTGAATCTCAATTTATTTTGTAAAGTAGAGGTAAAACCATCCCAGTTCACAGTATTGCAGTGAGGATTAAATAATATAATTGATGTAAGGTTCCTGACCTCAATAGACTCTTTAAAATATTACAATCATTATATAATAATGCCCTTTCTTTCATATTGAATCAGTAGAGAAAGATCTCATCTCTCATAATCACCAGAATTTCCTGACCTTTCTTGGAAGACTGCTTAGGGAATGTGATTTGGATCACAGGCAAGTATTATAAAATACAATGTCTCTGATACTAGCTTACAAGTCCAAAGAACTCCTGAGATGAACGTATCTGGTAGTTACAACATAAAATTGCCCCACTGAAGGAAAGATAAGAATGAAGGTATACCAAGAATACTAAAGATACCAACAAAGTCAAATGGCTAAATGTATCAATAACAGATTAGTATTCTGAATAATATGTAATAAGGTACCCATTAACAGCTCAATTTGGAACAGATGCAAGAACAGAAGTTATAAAAAGGAGAGAGTCAAAAACATGTTATACTCTATAAAAACTTCAAGTATATTATTACAAGGATTTCTCAGGCTTTATTGTTAGGTTCATTAAATGCAAAAATGACATGAGAAAGTTTTAGAATCCATTATGAGTATAAATAATGATTACTAACACTAGTCTAAGACACTATTTAATATGAAATTAAAGACATAAAAATATATTTCTTTGCTTAAATTTTTAAATTAACTACAAATTACACAAACATTTACAGCTTATGCCAAACTAAAATTTACAATGAGATCATTTTTTCTGCTAGACAATCTTAACAATATCTTGGGAGTCAGGTTTTGTTTGGTTGTTGTTTGGGTGGGGGTCTGCAAAACCAATTTTAGGAAAACAATCATTGTACTAAAATTATTTTATTAGGGAATATCCTTAATGACAATCAGAATTTTAGTATCCAGAAACATGTATAAACCTCAAAATTCAGCATGCAGTTCACTCAAAGAACTTTTTCTATAAATTTATGACAAGTATAAGAAAATAACAAAAATTGACACACTTACTGTATATTTGGTGTAATCCCTTCAAGTAGTACAATATTAACTCCACCAATATGAGCAGTGGCACATGTTTCAGTCATCTTTTGATGTAAAACATCTGACACAGGAGAAAAAAATTATTGTTTGAATTCTGGAAATAATTGCACTTAATATTAAACTAGAATATCATTTGTATTCATTTGTCTTTTCTTATAACTATTTTGGAACTACCTTTAAGAATATTTCCTTCCTTTTTCTATTTCTCTGTAGTCATACATAAACACATACTACACATCAAAACTGGAATGGAGCAAATACTTCTACATATGTCACTAATGTGATCCATAACCAACTGAGATTAAAAAGCCCAACAGTATCTTTAGTCATAAATAGCATTCAGGGAAGACAAGTAGGAAATTAAAAAACAATAGGAAAAAGAAACCACATAAACTAGTACTCTTGGCCCATATAATTTCTGTGATTTTAATGGAGGATGTAAATGTTTTTATTATTTACAAGACCAAATGAAATCACAGATGCCGTTCAACCTATTTCATTTAGTTCTTTTTCATATTAATAAATTTTAAAATATAATTCTTTATGAGTAACCTATAAATTGTCAAATGCCTACAAAAATATCAATTCTTATTTATAGATACTTGGCTGATTTTTTGTGTGGACAACTTTTCACACAATTCTGACTTCCCTTATTCTTTGGTTATAGATCTGGAATTGTAAGACTGAAGGACAAATGCAAATGAAAGATTATTGATAAATACTATCAAAACAACCTTTAGGAAAGTTAAATCACCTTATATTCATTTAGAAATTGGGTATTCTCATTTTAACTTCTCGGCTGAAGTAGCAGATGAAAAAACTAGTAACTTTTTAAATTAGTGAAGTTGAATACATTTTTCATGTCAATCATCTGAATTTTTGTGTATTATGCCCTTTGCCTACATTTCTAAGGAGAGTTGATGTTATGTTTGAATGTTTTCTTTTTTTTTTCTCCTCATGTGATGCTAAGGGTTGAACCTAGAGCCTCACTTATGCTAGACAAGTGCCTACTACTGGCCTGTAACACCAGCTCTGTTCTTTTCTGAACCATTTATGAGCCAGGTGTTGTGGTGCCCATCTATGATCAGGCAGAAGGATACCAGATTGGTCAGTTTAGCAAACTAAAGAAGAACCTGTCTCAAAATAATGAGGAAAACAAAACAAAAAAAGGCTGGGGATGTAGCTGTGTGTGAAGGCCGCGGGTTCAATATCCAGTACCGCAAACAAAACAAAACAAAACATACACAGACACACAGAGTCAATTTATAATTTAAGTATTTCTTCAGAGAATTTCTAAATGGTAACTAATTTTTAATGTAAAACTAGTTTTTCAGTGAAAATTGTTCAAGGTAAAAAAACAGAACAGTTAAAGAAGGATATAGACTAAAAAAATAGTTTCAAAATAACTTTTAGCTCTTATATACAGTATTTGGCAACTATAAAAACCAATTGTGATTCATAATTTCCTTTTGTTATGTAATAGTACCTGTCAGGTTGTTTTCATAACCAAAGAAAAGAGACGCTGATATTATAATGCGATTCATTGTTGAAAGGAAATTCCTAGTGTTTACTTTCTACTAATTCTACAACCACTGATTCTGAGATTTATTTTAGACTCTCTGAAACCTGGTTGCATTTACAATCAATGGTATCTGACCATACATGGCAACATTATTTTCTTTTTTTGTGATACATAAAATAATGGTGCATCTCAAAATGGTGGTGCATCTTTAAACGCTCCTAGATTCGATGAAACATCATATCTTGTATAATTGTTCTTAAGATGAATGGTACATTGTCATTAACCTGGGAAACTATATGTCAACTAATAGGACTTATTTTTACAGAGATACTAAAATGAGCACTGGATTCTAAAATTTCTAAGAGAAGCAAATATTTCACAAATTTTCACTATTTTCTTAAAGTTTTCAGTCACTAGAGGAATTTTTACAAGCTGACATTAAAAGATAGTGATTAAGTGCCACCAGTCACTTCAAACATTAGTTTGATGTTTATGTTCCCAAATATTTTCATTTCAAAACTGCCTCAATTCACTGATCTTCAATCACGTTTAAAATCCTTAGTATTTAACCTCAGAATCTGGGCAGAATCATGTTCTAAACAAAAATACTGCCAAGTAGAAATTTTGGATATACGATGTTGATTTTCTTCAGAAACGTGGCACTCTAGCCTTAGAAGATCATCATACCTTTCATTTTTTCCTTAAGGGTAAAACTGCCGTGGATCCTCTTCAGTTCTGATTCCATTGTCAGGCCACCAATATCTGCCTCCAGGTGTGTGCGGTTCACCATGCCAATCCCAAAAACTATTAGTGTAACATGCTGAGGTTCAGAAGTTACCAAGCTACGTTTCCTCTGTGTCTTAGTCAAACTGTTGTTGTCTTGTTCATTCTCAAACACGACTTTACATGTTGGCTCCGTAGGGCTCCGAACTCCTTTATAAGTAATAGCATTACACAGTTTTAAACAGAAAACTGTAAAGCGGAAGGATACTTCAAACATCTAACACTTTACTTTCTCAACAAGCCTTTTTTCTCAAGAAAACGATTTAAAATTTTTTTCAACATATTCCCAAGTTCCTACTGGAAATTAATAGAGCCATATATCTGAAATTAAGTCTTTCTAAATTCCTTTAAATACTATTCAATATAAAGAAGGATAAATTTGAGACACTTGTAGGACAACAGGCACAATCGGCAAACAATGTTAAGTAAAATAAATCTGACATATAATTTTAATACCACATGGTTTCTCTCATTTGAGTAATGCAAAGTACAAATAAAGAGCAAAATAAAAGACTGATAAAAAGAAACAGGGAAATAGATCCTTTGCAAGTGGGCAGAGGGTCCAAGAGACCAAGGGTTAATGAAGGGGAGGAGAGAAAAAGAATGTAAAGATTTAAATTGTGTCATGTGCATGTACCACAAATGTACAATGTACAAATACAATGAATATAAATATTATATGTCATAAACATGAACTTAAAAATATTATATAATCAATAATAATAATGAAAATGGGGAAAGGGAATCTAGAGACAGGTAGAGGGAGGGAAACGGGAATTAAAAAATCAAGGTATGTTATATATATATGTACCTACTCCCCAGGATGGATGTAGAATTTCATGAACTGTAAACATATACTAATAAAATAAAATTTAAAAAAAACAGAAGAGCTTCCCATATAAGAGTCAGGGAAGAGGGGAAGGAGGAGAGTAGGACATGGGAATATCACTATTTCTTCTCCCTGGAGATTGTCAATTTCTTTACATTTCAAAAATACACTTGTAACCTTAAGAAAATATGGTGAACAATTTGCAGTCTTTATAGTATTACTGCTATTTTAAACAGAAAATTTTAAATCACAAAAACATTTCTTACCTGCTGGTCCAAAAGTTTCTGAAGATTTTTCCA
This sequence comes from Dasyprocta punctata, assembly GCA_004363535.1. Classification (NCBI taxonomy): domain Eukaryota; kingdom Metazoa; phylum Chordata; class Mammalia; order Rodentia; family Dasyproctidae; genus Dasyprocta; species Dasyprocta punctata. Next base: position 128,489 of record RJWM01000119.1, on the reverse strand, counting down.
ATATTCCTGTTGGGTCAGAGATAAGTGAATAGAAGTTAAGTAATTTATACATATTCTGCCAGCACTCAGCTGAAGGCTCACTTTGTTCTGACACTGTAATTGAATCAGAGTCATCCATATGAATAGTCATGTGATCCACCACATCTTTGGAACCTTTTCTAGACACTTTTGAAGTTCTTCTTTCAGATCTTCCTAATGAATTTTTGTTTCGAGACTCCTTTTTGTTATTCTCATTGTTGGCCCTTTTATTCTTGACATTATTTACTCTGTTGCCACCATTAAGACTTCCTCTAGAACTGCGGCTGAAGTCAGATGAACGAAAATCTCGATGTTTTCTGGTTTTGAAGGTAGGTGTGGGGGAAGCAGATCCAGCTGTATATCTACTAAGTTTAATGTCAGTCTGAGTTGCTTTGATATCATCTATCATTGTACTGAACTGATGAATAAGACGAACCAATGCCATATCTACATGCTGGCTTATTGACTGACAGGAAATAGTAAAGTTGCAGTGGAAGGTATTGTAATAGCGCTTGTTGAGATCATGAAAAGAAAGGGCATTGGCAGAGTTTTGCGGAGTACACACAGACTTTTCCATTACCACAGCACTGATGCTAAAGGTTTCCAACATTAATGCTGGTTTGAACTCAAGTGGAGGAAGATTCACATGGCCTTGCCTAAAATGTTAAAAGGAAAAGGACAGGTTTTACTTCCTTTTTCTCTAGAACCACATATCTTTGTAAATTAATAAGCAAACTAATCTCCAAGACTTAACATAGTATAAGCTATTTAAATAAATTTAAAGCAAGAGACCTAGTAGATTATGCTTTTTCTCATCTTCTTTTTTTCCCCACACTCAGCTGCAATAAAAAATTTTAAGGTGAGAATACAAGAGATGTAAAAAATAAAATCTAATGAGTTCCTTATGATAATGGAGAGCACTTAGACCTAATGTGATAGTAGAAAAATTAAAAGAAATGTTAACTTGGCTAGACCAAAGGCAACTATATCAAGTCATTTAAAGAATTTCTCTGGAAACAAAAAGGAAAGCATCATTGGATAAAGGCAGAGTCTCTTGGCAGTATTGCATGGCAATTATTAGGCCAATAATTACACTAACTGTAGTCTAACTCTACACATATAATATAAACATATACACAAAATCTATGTCTACATACAAACTATTATAGGTAAATTATATATTGCTGAGCTAATCTAATTATATATACCCTAATTATGTATGAAGATGCATGTGTACAAACAGATACATTTAAGTATCAATTTGCTTACATTTATATGAAAGTCAGTTGTATAAGTAAAATTTAAGTTTAGCTTTTATCATTCAATCCTAAATATACAGCATAAATGGATAATGTTTTGCTTTCTAGACATGACAGTTCAAATTAGAATAAATTTCAGTTACTGTGGTTTTACTAATAATCCCCAAACAACATGATTTAAAATTTTAACTAATATTTATTGTGAATAAAGTATAAGCTCTCCACAATTTCTACAATCACTACAAAAACAATAGATGCACATGATGAATACTGACAAATTATTTCTTTCAAACTCTTTCAGTAGTTTGAAAGTCTTTTGTTATTCATTTGTTATTCAGTTTATGTGCAGATAGCAAAGCATGTGGCTGTGTAGCTGTGTTGCTCCTTTGGTCTCCAATGAGAAGGAGTCATGGCATTTTACAATAATGAATACTCAAAAGAGGAAATTAAGAGTTAGGAATGGTGGCACATGCCTGTAATCCCAGTCCTTGGGAGGGTGAGACAAGAGGATCCCTGTGAGCTGGAGACCAGTCTGGGCTACACAGTGAGTTCAAGGCCAGTGTAAACTACATAGTGAAACCGTCTCAAACAAAAAAACAAACAAAAAAGAAGAAACTAAACAATAAAAATGAAACAAGAGAACAAAAATTGTAACACTGGTAGTCAAATCAACTGAATATAAATCGAGTTAGAGAAGAAACAACTGACTGTGAAAATGCTAATACTGCTATTTTTCAAGAGACTTCAGCTGTGTGGTCAGAACTAAGAAGGTGAGCTTTTTTTTTTTTTTTTTTTTTTTGCGGCACCGGGGATTGAACTTACAGCCTCGCGCTTGCCAGGGCAGGCGCTTAAGCCACTGAGCCAAACTCCCAGCCCTGGTTTTTTTTTTTTTTTGGCACCGGGGATCGAACTCACAGCCTCGCACCTGCCAGACAGGCGCTTAAGCTGCTGAGCCAAACTCCTGGCCCTGGTTTTTTTGAGGCAGGGTCACACTGTGTAGCTCAGGCCGGCCTTGTGCGCACGTTGTGGCCCAAGTCGGCCTCGAACTCACAACGCTCGCCTACCTCAGCCTCCCGAGTGCTGGGATTAAAGGCGTGCACCACCACGCCCAGCTGAAGGTGAGCTTCTTAACATACAGAAAAAAAGTATCTGTGAGAGGAATTATGATGATTTCCCACAAGTAATGCTGACAAAAATTTTATAGTAAATGGAACTTGAAGATACTGCATGATGTTGAAAGTGCAATGGATAAAATGTTGGAACCAATCATTACTTACAAAGAAGTATGACACTTCGCCAATGCACAGAAAAGATGCTCATTTTGATAGGGTAACTGTTCAAACTATGATAAATTTTTACAAGGAAATAAAACAGTTTAATTCCCAATGTTTTTAATACTTTCTATTCCAATGTACTATTAGTTTTTCTGTTTTCTATGAATTTATAATAAAGAGTAAAACAATTTTAATGTTTTGGAAAATATATTTTGAAGTCTCAAAAGAAAAGTAATTTTTTCTCACTGATCTTTAAAATCATTTCAGTTTCAGCTTGTATGGTCATTGTTATGGTAGCATATTACCGTGAAAAGCAAAAATCTCCCAGTACTTAATAGAAAAGACAATGCAATTTCTGCACTGCTCTGACATTAGTAAATTCTCAGACATTTTGGCCAGAAACAAAATTTAGGGAGGCCACAGTTTTCTATACAGTATTCCATGAAGTGTTACAAATTTTGTTAGGTTAATTTTTTTCAAATTTTAAATGAACTATCTCAAATGGAAGATACATTTTACTTAGCTAAATATTAGATGCAAATGCACTTTCCTTTTAGTTTATACACCTTGCAAAAGCAAAAGTAGGATGAAACCAAGCATGCTGTAAAGATTTCTTGTTATGAATGCACGTATGATTATATTCCCCTATTGTTATTCACTTAAAAAAACCCTACCCCAAAGTAAAATTCCAAGTTCCCCAAAGATCAGTCAAGTCTACTAGTGGACATACTAGCTATGCAATCAGTAATGAAACTAAGAACTATGCATAAAAATACAAAATGTCAGTAAAAAATGATTTTTAAATTTCATCATACTGTATTTGGTATTCCCATATATTTGTTTCTGATGGCTACAGTCTTAATATTACTTTTATACTGTTCCTAACACAAAAATACTACCTATAAAAAGTCAACTCAGAAAGAAATAAATTTTAAAAATATATAAAATTACACTCCATAAGATTATAAATATCCCACTACTAAAAACCAAATACACAAATGCTGAGTGGATATATCACTTTTGTATTAATACAGTATAAAAAATGCCTTTAAAAAGGACTCTCACTATGTTTTAAAAAAAGCTATGGGATTTATCAATAAGAAAATATAGATATTACATATTAAATTTTCAATAGAAATTATCTCATTAGTATATTAAAATTGCTTTCATATTCAAGTTAGAAGAAATCAAAGTTAAAAACAAACAGGTATTGTTATACAAAATTTTAAACAGAATTGCAAAAACAAAACAAAACAAAACAAAACACCTTCTTGCTCTTTTGCCTTTTCTCTCTTTGGCTGTGTCTGAATCCACAATATCTGCTCTGAGGCAGTCCAGTGTCCCTGAAAATGAAAGGTGTTCTCCAAAGTACATTCGGTAGCAGAGCGGCATTGTGTCCTGTGACTGGATTCCTGTATGACTCAGAAGAGGTTTAAAAACAACCTGAAAAACATTAAACATTCACATTAGTCCCATTTACAGTCCATCATTTACTGTAGCTTTCCTCTTACACATGCCATGATAGTATACACTGTTGCCATAGTGTGAAGCAAAAAATGATCTTGCATAATTGATCTTAGTTTTGCTTAAAGCACAAACTTTTACCCTTCTTAAATGTCTGAAGTACAAAGAAAATAAATTTATAAATTAATTTAAATCATACTACTTTTGCCGTTAAAAAAGGCTTGGGTATCTACTGTGCTTCTATTAAAAAAAAAATTGATATACTGGGTTCACAAAAAAAGTTTTACCAACTTCCCATGTTAATACAAAAACATTTCAAATGTCGCATTATTAATATCTGACCTATAATTAAATACTGCCACTTGGTTGTAATGGTTAACATTTATTTTCTGAGAGCAAACTTCGTTTATGTTTTAGGTATCCTACATGCTTACGGAAATACAATACTCTGGTTAAAGGTCTAATTATTTGAATTTCATGGTCACCCAAACAGAAACTACACGTGTTCAACACTAGATGACTGTAACTGCTCATTTACTGCTGCATGGTTCCTTTCCGTCCTTTAACATACTAAACACAGGTACCCAGTACTTTCCTCAGCCTCTTCAAAACTCTGTAGAGTCTGCCTTAGTGACTTTTCTTGAAGCTATGTAAATGGTAAGTACCATTTATGCAGTGAAATCCAAGTCTACATTTTCAATTATCCTAAGACAGTCCCAATGGAAAAGTTCAAAGTTCAAGCTATCCTCCATTTTTCCTAATCTGTCATCTATTTCTCCTGATTACTCCTCCATACATATTAGGGACTTCAATTTCTGATTTTCTTCCTTTTTCCCATCCCAATTTATCATCCTGAATGACTTAACTGACCACAGATAATTCCAGCAACACTTCACTTCCAAAGTCATGTGACTTTCTTGTCCCCTGCAACTTTCACTTAAACCCCACTTTAGCGAGTTCCTAGACTTTGTATTACATCTCTCTATACCTCATTTTCTTTTTACATTTGCTACGGATCAATCCTCTTCTACCACTGCACTGGAACTGCTAAGGATAATGAGAGAAAATTATATAATTGCATTCACAAATGCTTTAGTATTAGCCTGAACTCTTAAATAGATCCTCAGCACTATTTGTCCATCCTCACATTCACTCCAACCTTTACAAATCTCCAAATCACTTTACCCAACTTTTAAATCTTTTAACTGATACATAAAAATTATCCATATTTATAGGGTACCACATGATGTTTTCATAAATATACATGTGTAATGTTTAAGTCAGGGTAGATATTATCTACCTCCTCAAACATTTAACACTTCTTCATGTTGAAACTTTCAACTAACCTTTTCCTAGCTTTAAAAACTGTTACATTTGGTACCAAAAAATAAAAAAAATTACATTATTATTATTCATAGTCACCCCACTATGCAATAGAAAACATGATTGTTTTTCATCCATCTGTAAGTTAATAAACTTTCCTTAATCCTCTCTTTCCCTTATTCCCTCCCTCTCCTCAGCCTCTGGTAATCAACAGTCTGCTTTCAATTTCAATGAAATGAACTTGGAATCCTATATATGATTTGAGATCATGTGGTACTTGCCTTTTGATACCTGGCTTAATTTATTTAACATAGTGATCTCTACTCCTATTCATGGTGTCACTGGAGACAGAGTTTTATTCTTTTTATGACAATATTATTCTATTTTGTACATTTACTATATTTTCTTCATCTGTCTGTCAATAGGCATTTAGGTTGTTCCATTTCTGGGAAACTGTGAATAGTTCTACAATAAACATGAGTGTTGAAGAAATCTCCTCAACATAGTGATTTCCTGTCTTTTGAATATACACTCAGTAGTGCGACTGCTGGATCATACAATAGTTCTACCTTTCATTGACGTTGTGCCATGTATTCCAGATGGGTATACTAACTTATATTCCATAGTTTTTAATGCATTATTTAATAGTCATGTTATTGATGAGCTTTAGAATCTTACATGTACAGTGAATTTATCTCTAAAATTGAATGAATATTAGGAAATACAATGAACTTGCTAAACAGGCCAAAACCAAAATATTTCATAAAAAATTAAAATGCCTCACATTTTTAGCACAAATTATTTTCTTTTGTAAGAGAAAATCTGAAGCTAATAATTTACAAAATTACCTTTATAGCTGTGAACTATCCTTACTGCATTTCCAAAAATTCTTAGCAAAAAAATATCTCCTATGTCTAAAGCAACCTTCTTTACAACTGACCCTAAATTTCATTTCTTTATAAATTTGGCTTTGTCCTCTGACTCTTCATTGCTTCTTTTATTGTTTGTTTTCATTCTTTCCTAATTCCTTATAAGTATGTAAATACTGATGCCTCTTTCATCTTGAAAAAAAAGACATTTCTGAATATCACTATCCCTTGCCTTCTGGTGAAACTAAAAAAATGTTTTAAAGGATTTTGTTCTTCCTAACTTAATCAATTAAACAAGACACTGCCTTTTCAAATCCACAATCATTTAGGCTTAGAACTTCACCACCACTTTTGCAAACTTTCAGCAACTCAACTTTTCACCTCTAGGTTCTCTACCACAATCCATTTAATACTTGGCTACTCATATAATATTTCCACATGGACAGTATTGGTTACCTTATTTCTCTGTTCTAAAATCATCAACACCTCTCAATTATTCACTCAATAAAGTGTTACTACTTTAAAAGGATACAAGATATGATTAAAGTTTCTAGTCATATTATTTAGCTAAATTATTACAAATAATAAAAACATTACTGTATAATAGATTCTTGTTTAATAATCATCTACGAAGATTTAATTTGGATTTATAATTATTCCACATACTTTAAAAGGCTCCTCCAGTTTGCATAAAGATTTTCAGCAAATAGGAACAGAAATTTTCACCAGCACTCCAAAGTGCAGATTGTTTAATAGTTTCAGTTGCTACGCACCACTGAAAGAGGCATTACTCTCATTAGAGAAACTCAGACTGGCTTACCTGTGCATCAGCAAGCTGAACAGCAGGAAACCCTTGGTTGGCTTCTTCTACACCTGCTACATCATCCTGACTAGTGCTATGCTGAGAATGTGTTCCATCCAAAGTATTCTGGTCACTAGACAAGACTGTGTTGAAATCTGAGGCTGAGGGTATTGTAGGAAGATTGGGTGCAACACCTAACAAGAGTAAATTTTTTAACAATAAAATATAAATTATTGGAAAATAGAAACAACATAAAATGCCGCTGCAAAATAAACTTTTGAAATCTGTATTGTAGTTCCACTACTAGACCATTTAAAATGAAAAGAAAGAAAATAGTGCTTTTAGGTTATTTTACAGACATAACTTTTTAATGAAAACTGAAACCAATTCATTAATTTTCAGAAACATCAATCACTGTTATACATGAACAAGAGTCAGTTAATCCAAAAGGTAGAATTTTTGGCTCCAAAATCTTTGAAAAGGATCTGACATCCCATCATCTTTGTGCTGAGGGAGAGTTATGAGCAGTAAGCAGGCTCTTCAAGAATTATACATCTGTTTTCCTGAGGCAGAACAAAAATGAAACACTGTTTTTTTCCTCCATCATTTAACCTAGGCAAAGGACTCATAACAAAGGGAAATCATTCTCTTCCAATTCTTTTAAAATTTATATTCACGCCACATGGTAGTGGAACTACTGGTAAAATGACACCAAGAACTGATGGAAGCACCAGCCTCTGTCTTCTTCAGCTGAGGGCAAAGAACTAGCATGAGGTTAGAATTAGGAACCATTCTACACTAAAGGTTGTCCATACCAGCAAGAGAAAGGGCTGAGTGGCAATTACAACTCATTTTTTCATACATTTATATTTTCTCTATGAAAAGAATTTACTTGAAATTCAAATAGCCATTATAGATTAACTGTAGTTGCCTTCAGGAATCAGTATTAAAGGCTACTTCATGTATTTTTCATGTGTAAGTAATGTATATTATAAGAAAATAATACACACATTTACTAAACTTGAAAAAAAAAAAAGGAAAAAGAAAAAGAACAGATAGGAAAGGTTGATCCACTTATATTTCTGGATATAGCCACCATTACTTCTGGGGTGAATTTCCTGCCAGTCTTCTTCCTAATACTGTACATGTATTCTTCTAAAATAAATGGCCCTCATTTGTCATCTTCCTCAAGGAAAGGAATCTTACTTTATACCTCTTAGTACACCTTTCAATTTAATATCTGTTTAGCAAATAAAGGATATAGGAATAATAGTCATTATTTCTCAGAGGGATTTAGATACACTAAAAAAATTATGTAATATTGCAGGTCTAAAATATGGTTGCAATTAGACCACTTTTTATTTTTATTTTTATTTTTTTTACTTACCTCCTTTTAGTGTTCTGAAAATGAAATAAACTCCACTAAATGGAAGTTTTAGATTCTTTCAATTATATACATTCTCATATCTGGTATATCTGCTTTTCCATAAGAACACTGAATGAATTCTTAACTATTCTCTCAACTGAGATATCATTAAAGCTATTTATAAATGGCCCATCTTAACACCACTTAAATATCTGACATTATTTTAATTATTCTATTAAAAATTGGAATTTGCTATGTGTGCTACTTAGATAAACCAAATAATATTATAACTCAATACCTGTTGGAAGACTATTGTGTCCTGATTTGGTTGCAGGAGATTCTTGTACAATACTCCCTCGATTACTCACAGCATTTGACATCCAATTATAGAAACTCACAGATGATGGCTCAGACAGCAAAGGATGTTCAGATAACATATCAGTGGCCACTGTATTTCCTGAAAATATAGTTTTACTGAGTACAGAATTATGTTATGTACTAAAGAACAGAAAACAATTTATATAATTATTTTCAAAAAGTCAGATTACAATATCTTCTTTTCATAGATGTTTTAAAACCTTTCCTGCATGATGCTGCAATTTGGATACTAAGTCATTAATAAGTAGCTTATTTTTACTATAACAGAGTGGAGATCCTATGTTGATCGGTCTGGCCATCCCACATCAAATGCCTAGGCTGCTATTAGTGCTACCACTTAAAAACGCAAAGGACATGAAGACAGCAGAAAGTTATAAATAGCACGACTGTCTTCTAAAATATTTTCTCAAAAGTACGGTGTAAGATTAACACTGCAACCAAAGTATACCTCTAAATAAAAATGCAATTTTATAATTAAAATACATTTATAATTGTCAAATTTAGAGGATGCACCTGTTCTAGTCAAGGAGCTACTTTTCACAGCAGCACTACTTCTCTGAGGAGTCCCTTCCAGAAGATTATGTAAGCTTGGAAAGCTTCCAGTCAGGTAGCTGAGTAGGCTCTCCTTCCTTGGACTTTCCTTTATTGGCATTCCAGCACGCCCAACATGCACTGGAGAATCTGTGGCAGTGTCTCCACTGGTGTAGCTCAGAGAATGATATGGATGAATGCCCTAGAAGGAACAAATCAGGATTTTTTCTTATGTGTATAAACATGACGACTGATAACTACTATTCCAATTGCTATTACTGCTAGCAACAACCACTGTTACAATTATCAATACTGCTAGCTAGTCTGTACATTAATACTAAAACTGATGGGGTCTACTGGGATTGGGTTGAATCTCAGAGGTGTGTAACCACGCTCTGTAATTCTACGGCATAATACAAAGCACTACCTTTATTATCATTATTATATTAAAGCCTGGCCCCCTTATTTTAACTATGCGTCATTCAATTTTCTTCTAAATCTGAAAAGAATCAAGTGCACAGCATATCCAAGAGTTGGTACAAAATAAAGCACTAGTTAATAGTTAGTAGAAAGAGCACCAGAATATCATAAAATTATGCGTAAGATGTTTGTGGAGGTGTTGTTACATCCCCAGAGCTAATAAAGAAAAGTATCTGAAATATTTCTTTCTATCACTGCTTATTAACTCAACCAGCAAACTAATACCCAGATACAATTTCCCTTAAACAGAATCTTTCTTTGAAAAATTAAAAATATTCAGACAAATAATCTGTATCATGATGAATACTATAAAAGGAAGGTCTGGATACTCATGGAAACTAAAGAAAGGAAACCTGTCTACCTTTCGCAAACTTCCTGAAGCTTCTTATTAAAGGTCAACAAAGGAATTTACCTAGAAGCAAACTAGAGGCTTTTGGCAAGAGCAGGAAATCTAGGGCAAAGACCACCAGTGCTGTGAAGTTCTCTGAAGTCTTAGCCCGCTCTGAAAATGAGAACAATCTGTGCTAGAATTGGAAAGGATGTCAATGTTGGGAATAAAAAAGCACTTACAATACACAGGTATTCAACACTTGCCTGGGCAAGTTAGCAAGATCCTATCTGAATATAAAACTTTTTTGAAAGGTCTAGGGATGTCGCTTAGTGTAAAGGCCCTGATTTCAATTCCCAATACCCTCCCCTCAATACACACAGACACACACTAAAGGAGTTGCTAATCAAGTTAATTTCAACACAAAAAAACTCTATTTAGGATGGATATGCAATACTTAAATTTGAGATAACAAAACTTCAGGTCTTCTCTATGTCTGCATCACTCTAATCAAAAACCAGCAATAATATACCTTTATTTTTAATGCAGAGTCACTATGGGTATGAGTTTTTGAAAGTTTCCTCATTATCTCAGCTCCAGTAACAGGTCCAGAACTACCAGGTGGTGGCCGGTTTGCTGTTCCTTCCAGTAGCATTGTGTGTTCACTGACTGTGGCTGAAATAGGTCAAATAAAGAAATGAGGAATACATTATCCCACATATTCTTGAAGAGTCAATCCTAGTGTTCCTGGCTCAACTCCATAATTTGATAAATTAACTGTAGAATCTGCTATAATATTTATACTTTTCTCTCTTTTATTCTCCAATTCCAGTCCTCTCAGTCTCAAAAAAGGAAGAAATACTTTCTATTTAACGTTTCTCAAATGCTACGCAAATTATACAGAAATCAAAAGTCAGTTAACCAAGCTCAAGAATGTACAAAACAATATGGATTAACATGGGCATATGCAGATAATTTCTAGAAGGGATATGCAATGCATATACTATTCTTTAAACCTTTGTGTAGACATGAAATTATGAAAATAAGTAGCAATAAAATCCAGCCTGTTCCTCACAATACATTTATTTATTAAATGTAGGAGTCTTTTTTTCAAAAACTATCTGGAGTAAAATATTATATATCAATATTCTGAAAGCTCTAATTTTAGGGCCACTCTTCTTTCCCATGGTATTTCCCATATTGTCAAAACGGTAGGATAAATTTTCATTGAATTACATGCCATGAGAATAATAAAACTTAACCTCTGGCAAAGAATTACAGTGTCCATGTACACTGCAAACAGACATCGGCTCTCTGTTCTAATACAACCACTTTGTTAACAGAATAGTAGGCTCCATTCAGGCTTTCAAATGTAGTTAAATTAAGCTTCAAACACGTACAAAGTAATATGACAAAGGGCCTTTTTTAAACTGATAAATAGATATAGTTTACAAAAGAAACCTTAATGGTGTCATTCAAAACATTCTTGTTACATAAAGATATCATTCTACTGGATAGATCAGAAGAAATCTATTATATTTCATAATATTAAACTTATAAAGTCAAGTTGGTAAAAAGAGTCGATCAAGTCAGAAAAAGATTCCAAAATTATTACCATGTACTTGGATTAACAAAAGTCATACTTATGTAACTAAGCCATGACAACTTCAAATTTGGGACACAAATTATTAAAATTTTCACAAATCCATGTTATCAAGTACATAATATCTAGCTGTAAGATTTGCTTATACTAATAATTATGGGAAAAATCAAAGACTTTTGATAGCTTTCTAAAAGATACAGTAGTACTGGGCATGGTGGCATACACCTGTAATCCCAGCATTCTGGGAAGCTGAGACAGGAAAATCACAAATTCAAGCCCAGCCTGGGCAACTCAGCAACTTAGTGAAACCCTGTAATTAAAAAAAAAAAAATTTAAGGGCTAGAGATGTAAAGTTCAGTGTGAAAGCCCTGGATTCAAACGCCAGTATCACCTAAAAAAGATGTTAGCTTTATTAATACAACATGCACGTAATTGAGAGAAAAAAATACAGTAACTATGCAGAGTAAGAAAATAATTGTGAAGGGTGAGAAAAATACTCAACAAATGCTTACAAAATTACCTGCATCAAACTCGAATTCTGCTCCATCAGCACTAGTGTCACTTTGAAGACCACCCCCATTGTCTAGGCCAAGTCCATCTTCATGTTCATGATCAACAGCTACTTGAGGTTTCAGTGGCTGAGCAGGTCTGTGTAAGCTAACTCCTTTAAAGGCAGGTGTCACCACAATAAACTTCATCCACTGCCTTGCCAGTGCAACTAAACCTTTCTTTAAAGTTACTAAAGCAGGAAGTCCATCACTCTGTAACAATCATGATAAAGGCATAAGTACACTAATGTAATAAGTTACCACTTATAAGTCTTACATACATTTGCTCATTTACATCTATACATCCCTACTTAGAGAAGAAAAAACTAAAACTTAAATGTTAAGTAATTTTTTCAAAGTTACTCAGGATTTCAAGTTGACTATAGAACCTGCTATGGCTCAGATACAGTTTGGGAATGTCACTCAGGGATTATGTGTTCAAAGTTTGGTTCCCAGGTGGTAAAGTGAAAAGGTGGTGGGAACTTTAAGAGGTATAACCTAATGGAGATCATAGGGCATGATGCTTTTAGAATATATTAATGTAGTTCTGACAGGCCACTATTAGTTCTCACAAACAAAGTTTATAAGGGAGAAAGACTGGCACCTCCTCAGTCTCTGACTTTCTATCTGCCCATCCACTCCTTTTCTTGTACTCAAAAATGCCATTGCTAAGGGTTTCTCCTCACCACAGACAAGTTAATGGCAGTGGTATGACTTGGAACCTTTAGGATTTGAGCTAAAGAAACATTTTTGCTTTAAAAAGCACAAAGCCTCAATACTTAGTTACAGTAACAGAAAACATACTACAGGATGTAGCCTTTAGTATAATCTTTGTATATTTCTGTCACAAAACACATCAATACCAGTTGAGTATGACACTAGGTACAGGGTCCAAACTTGGGATTTGTCTTAAGTAGTATTTAACCTACTTCACTTCTGTGGCCCAAGAAAAGAATCAAAATGTATTTTGAATTCCTTGTAATATTTGCTGAGCAGAGAGTAAATAAAATCACTCCTGTCAAAGATTAGATAACTGTCACCATTATAAATCTGTAACTAGCGAGTAAACAGGACAGAAGCATCAATTTCAGATCTAAATACACTTTTTAAATTTATCACTTATTAGAGATTCTGGACTTGCCTGGATATTAACAGCATTGATATACTAGTCTCTAATTTGGCTACATATTTTTATGTATGCTCTATAGGCCAGAAGTCTTTGAGAAGAAAGGGAACATACCCAAAGTTCTAAAACCTTAATTATGGTGTTTTATATCTTCTTTTCTAGGGGTAGAGATGAATTACATTTGTTTTGCACAATTATATATTTTCCCTTCAGTCATTAATTTATCCTTATTTTACTAAATCACAGTGCAAAATCTGCCTTTGGTGATTACTCTTGTTTGGAACACTTTATTCCTTCAGCTTCCAAGATACAGCTTTCTTGTTTTTCCTACCTTCCTTTCCTTCTTGGTATTCTGTACAGCTCTATCCAATCTCTTTACTCTCTTTAATTTTCACATTTTTTAGGATTCCATCCTGATCAGTTTCTCATTCAAAATATCATGCAGAGAAATTTCCTCTATGTTCATAGCTTCTAATAACAATTTTGTGGTGGTAACTCATAAATCACTAATCTGAGCACACTGTTGTTAATTGATCTATATTTCTAACTGAATTTCTCCTTCAGCTTTTCGACATACATATTAAATTTTATAGGTCATGGTCTTCTAACAAAATTGCAACTTATTTAAAGGTAATATATGGTTTCAGAACTCACCATAGTAGCATCATCAATGATGGAGTAATTTGCTTGATGCAGGTAGTGGTGTAATATATTACAAAGTAAACACGAAGGATTTTCTTGAAGAAAGCGGGCAACTTTCGTAAGTCTATTGTATTTACTTCTTAAGGGAAAATGTACACTTTTATTCTGAAATGAAGCAATAACAACAAATTTAGAGTGATATATATGAAAGATCCTACAATAAGAGTTATATAGGAATTAAGAACTTGCAGGTCTCATATTTTCCAATCATGATTAATGATCATTTTCAAAAATAAAATTTGTATAATACCTTACATTTTTGAAGACATACCTCTAATGCTTCTGTCATTATGCATCCCATAACAGCACAAATTCTCAAAGTTCCTTCAGTTTCCAATTTGTTTAAAGAAGACTTGAGTTGGTCGATGGGAACAAGCCATGCACCAACAGCTGGAGTTGCAGTGCTTAAAAGATTCAGCTGCCTTTTAAAATAAAAAACCATTAACTGTCAAAACCTACATTTTAGACAATCTCCCAGTGCTCTTACTTATTGGCTATTTTACTCAGGCAAAATTACCTTCTTTTTCTTTTGACCACTGATAAATTATAAAACTATAAGAAAAGAAAAGGGAGAAAAAGCCTGTTGGAGTTCTAAAAAAAGAATAAACAAAAGACTAAGGTGAGACAATAAAGAAAAATAAATCTAAAGTACAAGGAAAGAAACTGGGTCAAATAGGTGAGAATAATGTCTACAGAAAACATAAGTAAGAGATGGAAAAAATAGCAACCCTAATGTTCATGGGGTATAGGTACATCAGAAAAATAATTCTGAAAACAGATAAAGCAGAATTCTATGCTATTTGAAATTAAGAAACATCAACAGACAATACGACACTTTTAAAACTTTTTACCTAGAAAATGCATGTGTAGGAGATCTCACATTGGTGGGAGCTGCAAAACTAAACCAAATTTCTTTAATGGTCAACTTCATGCTACATGAATCTGGAGGTGGAGGCATTAGAGGTAGATCCTTTTTTAAATCATCAGATTCGACTCCTTCATCCTATATAAAACACAATGTCAGAAACATAATGAAGAGCCACTAACACACAGTTTTACTAGTGTTTTAAGTACAAAACCTTTTCATCACATCTGAGTTTTCAGATAACACCTTTACATAAAAATAATGTGAACCTCGCTCAGTACAACATTCTCCTGATTCTGAAAAATATGGAATCTTAACAGTGCTAAGGAACAGTTTTAAAACATGCTTATACTATAAACCATAAATCAAAGATTTTAGAACTAAAGACTTTCAATTGATCACCTCATTTGATCACATTTGTTTAGTGATGATCAGTGTTACCTTTTCCAGATAAAGTAAATAAGAGAAAGAGATCTTGTGATTTTTCCAGAGTGTGTATTGCTATTAAACTGCATAGTGGGTGATGGAATTAAGGTCTGCTGCTTCCTGTCAGGTTTCCACTGCACTTTAACAGAAAATTTTAAACTCCCAAATAAAGTGCCATATAGAGTATTATTGTAGCACATGTTCAAATAAGACTTTATAATAATAAAATTCTTATTTTATAAGCCAGTAATTTGTACTGAGAAAGTTTTGAAAAGTACAATAACCACTTTCCTGGATGCACAGAGGTCAAGGAGCATAATATAAAAGAAACATAAAAAGGTCTTCTGCCAGTTAAGTCTACTTATAAGTTTCTAATTTACTTTTAGGTATAGTTGGTTATAAAAAAGAAGAGCCTGATATTTTTTGTAGGATGATTAAACAATGACAAGTAGCCAGAAAACAGTTCACATAAGTATACAGTCTCTTACTGGCAACTATTTTTTTGTAAAATGTGGCAGGAAAACCCAGTCTGAATGGATGAAAGGTTATTTATCCCATTTAGTGTTTTCATTAATGTTGTGAAAAATATTTAAATATTTTAAGACAGAGTGTGGTCTCTGATCCAGTTAGTAATTGATGCAACACACAGTATACATACTATATTATGATGCATTTTTTAAAAGAAATCTAAGCTGATACAGTGTCACAGGCACCTGGGGTGGAGGAAGCAGCTTAGTGGTAGAGCTCTTGTTCAGCACAAGCAAGACCCTTGGTTTTATCCTCAGAACCACAAAAATAAAGATTAAAGATCTGATTTCTCAAATACATGCTTGCCCTATAGATTTTAGACTCAAGGCTATTAGCCAGAAACGGGATACATAAAGATACAGAACTTGAAATTTTTAAAAAGGGAAGGAGACTTATAAACAAGTAATTACAAAAATATGTATAGGTGTTAAGACAAACAGAAACACCGAAATGACACCCAGGATTTGGAAGCAGATTTATTTACATCAACAGGCAGGGATAGGAATCATTCTCAAAATATCAGGCCCCAATCTCTGGTGGTCTAGGGCTTTTAGATGATGCACAAGCAGGAGGTACAAAGGCATGAGAGAACAGCCTGGCAGTTCTTCTAATTAGCTAGCAGGATAAGATCATTGGTTATATGACTAGATTAATGATCATCAGTTACAATCAAACAGGGGTCAAAAAAGTGATTACAGAGACAGGAAACAGTAACAGAGCTAGGTGGTTTCAAAAGAACAAAGTTTTTTAAAAGCAACAATTTTTCTGTACAGTTTTTCCCTTTCTAGGTTCAAACAAACAGAAACAAATTTGGTGTTTGACTAACGGCATGTGTAGTTCCTATGGTACATCTAAACGCTGATGCATGACAGGCCACTGATAATTCTGGGGCTCTAGTGCAGGGTTAATGCCAAAGCCATATATGGAGTGAAAGAGAAGTATTATTAAATTATGGAAATGGCCTAGGAAATAAGTCAGGGAGTAAGCAAACAGCAAGAAGGAAAGCCAAGAACAGAACCTTGGTGGAACACATACATTTGAGAAGGAGAAATACAGTAATTCCAGAAAGAAATAAGCCAAGAAAAGACACAGAATCTAAAGAAAGTTGTGTTGGAGAATTCAAACAAAAAGACCCCAGAATTTCTGTCAAGTATTTTAGTAGGTGAGGAGAAGGAAAGAACACTTAGGTTCTTTCCAACTCTTCTGTTAAGTGAGTAGTGACTGTGTTTTTTTAGTTTCCTAATGAAGTGCTAATCCATTCCCCCAGCAGTTCCAAGAGAAAACTGTGACAATATTTTAAATTACATTCCAAATAAAAATAAATGCCTAGGAACCTGGGCTTCAAATGTAAGTAGATCCATGAATATTGGATACTCATGGCATATATTTTAAGTAAAAAAGTGGGTTCTGTGGAGTTTTTCTTTGCTCTTCAATTGGTCTAATTTTAAAAATGATCAGTGGTGTGTGTGTGTGTGTGTACTCTTACTAAATTCTCCTTATGTGCTGGGTACCAAGTTAAAAACCTGTCATATATATTGTCTTCTTCAGTCTTCACTACTGTATAATGTCAATAGTTTATTCCTGTTACAGGTGAAGAAACCTACCAAACATAACCAATTAGTGGCCCAACTTGCCTTCAATGTAGAATTTTGAATGATTTTTGATCTCACTGTGGTAGCTGTTACTCTATTTACAACCATAAAATGCTACCACAGTAAAAATTATAAATGAATAGAAAATACTCAGAACTTTGAAATAAGCAGAAACTGAAGAAAATATTTATAAATTACACGAAATACCACCAATAACAAAATTACTTATTAAAAATGACTTCTAAAATTCACTAAAACATACAAGGTTTTCTTTCTTAAATTCTATTAATTCATTAATTCATCAAGTGCTTAAGTTTGCAACATAGCAACATATCATGTTAAGTACTGTGATGTATATATTTGTGGTACATTTTGGAAACTGTACTCTAGACATAGTGTATTCATTAACATGCCAAAACAGGAAAACACAAGCAAATACATTCTAGAAATAAATTTAGAATTAACTGTGTCGTTTTCTATGTTATGTTCTCAAAGCACTATTATTATTATTATTAGAAATTCACCAACTTGTTCATCTGAGACAGAATTTCCATTTAAATCAGAGGAAGGACTTGTCCGGTCACATGGAAGATTATCATCAGAGACATCAGTATTGTAACCACTGCCAGTTGGAGAATCAGAAGAATTATTGGATGTCAGTACTCCACCTCTCTCTGTGACATTAGCTTTACCCATAATTCCAAAACTATTATATAAAATAGCTCCAGACTGTCTTCCTCCTGTAAAAACGAAGGCATTTATACATTACAAACGGTGCACTAGTGTACTGAAGTGTTGTACTTTATAATGTATGTGGAAAAGTTCATAAAGATTACATTTTCCTCATCATGACCTTGCCCTTACATATAAAAGTGATCTATAACTGAGTTATCAAGGAAATAACTATATGAATATACAACACCTAATATCAGAACAGTTACTACATTGCATGGGGTACGATTGAAAAATATGGCTTATGTTTAAATTTTAAAATTACAATAAAATCCTCTCAAAATATTCCTTGATATTTCAAACACATTTGTTATGGCTTGTATCTAGATGTTCCCCCTAAGTGGGGATTCTGGGAGTGACTGGATGATGGCTGTGTTATACTGAATTATGGGTGTAATAACTGGATCAGTTTCCTAATTGGATTAGCATGGTTTGGGTATGGCTGAATGATTTACTAAAGACAGAAGACCCATGCTGAGTGTGAGTGGCACCAAACAATAGGCCTGTAACCTGAATGGAATACAAAGAGAATACAAAGTCAAAGAAGGCTACTTCTTGTTGCCTCCTGCTCCCCTGCCATGGACTGCTTCTTTTCTATCATGCCCCTCTGCCTTGGAGTCAGTCAACTACTAACTGAAACCTCTACTGTGAGCTACAATCAACACATCCTCCCTTAACTTTGGGTGGTGGGCATTTTGTCCCAGCAAAGAGAAAGTAAATGATACAACACTTATCAAATTGTTCTTGCTATGCCCTGAAGCAGTTTTGGAAATCCACTTTCCTGAGTGGGTTTAATTGCTCTCTCATGACTGCCTTGATGACCTGAATAGATTCAAAATGTTTACTTTTCACAGTCATTTTGACTTCGTGGAAGAGCCCGAAGTCATCCAGTACCAGATCTAGTGAAAAAGGTGGATGAGGACACATAGCATTGTTTTTATGACCTGCTTTTCTGTTGAATAGTATTTGGCAATGGCAATCACGGTATTTTTTATCATACCTTGTCAAACAAAGCGAACTTCGAGAACTGCTTAAAAAAGTGGCAAAGCAATGGGGTATGTTCAAAGCAAGGGGGGGAACATTCTAAAGGGAATTCATGTCAATGTATTTTTCACTGTAATAAATTTTTAAAAGTTAAACATTCACTATATATTTTGATCAGACCTCATATATGACACATATAAAGGCTTACACACAATGCAACCTTCCTACTTTAAAATGTTATTTAATGACACATTAGAACCAAATATAATTTTAAGTCAGCATTTTCCAATGTATAAAGGACTTATAATATTTATATATTAGATAGTGAAGTTGAAAGATTCAGTTTTCAACTATGCAAACTCTCAAAAAGCTGGTGACTTTATATTTGACTTGGGAATTTTTTTCCCAACTCCATATTGCTTTGTTTGGGAATTGAGGTTTGGTATGTCTGGAAGCTCTGCTCATCTTCGAAATAAACATTTGAGGCAAAGCTTCATTTGTGCAATTGGGCTGGGGTATCTACCCCTGGTAAATAATCCCAGGTACCACATTTTCTGCTTTATTATTTAAGTCAGCAAAAGTTACAATTGTGCAAAACACTTAAACAATGTGAGGCTAAATTGTCCCCTACTTAAGCAGAAATAAAAAAAAAAAAGAAAGAAAGAAAAGAAAAGACAAGAAACTTACCTTTTATGGTTAAATTTTCAAGTCCACATTCAAACATTATCCAACCCCACTTTTCTTGGCTGGGACCTATTCGAGTTACATCCGGAACAGCTTGCTGATCTGTTTCATCTACAAAAGTAAATTCATCCAGTTCTTCAAGCGTAAATAAAACCTTGGATTTCTCAAAAGGAATAGCAGTGATGGCACAGGTTCCAATATCTATTAACAAAAGAGCAAAGGGAGTACTTTAAAGACAGATATTACTACTTCTAAAAAAATTTTTTAAATCTTAGTATTTTGTCAGAGACAAAATATAAATGAAATAACTTTTAAAATAAAGCTACCTCAAAGGAACAAGAGAAGATTCCATAATTTACAAATCATTGCCATAAGGTATTATCAATTTATTTCTGAAAGATACACGGTACACTAAAAATAGAAAGTAGGATTCTAAATAATTCAGCTTCATGATCAAGAGGCTTAAAATACTTTTCATTATTTTACAAGACAAAAATTTAATTAATTACCTAGTCTTAGGAAAAATTATTTTCTAGGAAAATTACAGCTTTTTGGAAAGACTGAGGTATGCTAACACACTTTACACAATGAAAACTTATCACACCTATTGCCATGATACTGCTGCTTACAGATGCAATATGAGAACATCCTGAGCCTTAGAATTTGTATCTTACACATTTTCATTTCTTTTGCTGATTACAGTTAGTGAATACAAACACACAAAAAGAATATAAAAATATGTAAATTACCCACCCAAAGATAACTTGTTTACATTTGAAGCAAAATGCCTTCCAGTCTCTTAGATATCATCTTGCAAACCCTGCTTTGGTTCCCACTTTTCACATAACGAAGAAACCATGATATACTCAAGTCTCTAAAAATTCTTCAAAAGTATCACTTTAATAGCTATCACTTTAATAGCTATGATGTTTCCATCATATAGAAACACCATTCTTTGCATTTTTGATTAGAACACCTTTTTAGTTCAGAGAATATGTACCTATACTTTCTTATTACTTAACTACTTATATTTGTCTTTAGTCCCATGAACTTACACTAATGTATGGTATGTGAGGATTTAACTTGAATTTCACTTAAATTTCTTGATGAAGTAATACAATGACATATATCAAGTTACAAAAATTATGAAAACGAATACAATGAAAAGTTCCAAACACTGCACTCAAACCTATTTCACCTACCTCTGGATAACAAATGTCATGAGATTATTAAGTATCCTTTGATAGATAACTACTGTACACTTGAAACATTCACATGTTTTCCTGCATTTGTTCACAAATAACCACCTTGGAAATTTACTACTTTTGTCTTCGATGAACATTTTTTTCCAGATGATAAATCTCAAAATTATAAAGTATTGCTTACGGTCTGTACAATTCCCCTGATACAAACTGTTTACTAATGCAAACTACTAAGAATCATTATTTTGCACCAGTTTTAGGCCTACAAATCACAGGCAGTTAGGAAAAGTCATCTGACACACTCAGTCTGTATTCACAAGGATGATGAAATAAGCTTCAAGAAAGTTAGAGCAATTATAGACTCAGAATGCAGACAGGAACCATGAAACCTTCAGAACCTACAGAATACAGTGAATAAATTCAAGGACTGCATTTGCTTGTTAAGGACTGACTGATTAGCTGTCCCACAAGAGATTTTAGAATAGCAATGAATACAAACAAAACAAACAAAATACAATTTTTTCTGGATTGAAGCTGATAAAGTGTGTTTATTAAAAACCTCTAAAATGAGAAAATGCAGTAAGTAGAGTCAAAAATATTTAAATGGTATATAAAACCTCTACCTTTCTCTTGCAACTCACTAGGGACCTTAAGAGGAACATCTATTACTCTTATTGCTGCCAGCAATCAGACTAGGCTACCTAGACTTGATTAATACTGAAATTAATTCTTTTAAAAGAGGCTGTATAAAGAATTTAAAAGACACGACTATATAAATCATGCTATCTCTGTTGTACACTTAGCAAGTCATCAGCATGAAGAAAACACGTAGGAGATAAAAGTAGTTCCTAATTTAGAAAAATACCCTTACTTTCTTATCAAAGTTTACTTTCCATTCTGCACAGAATGTGAGCAATGTGTACTTAAGTATCTGGTGCTCAGAATGTCTATAAATATCTTTCCCTTTCTAATATAATACCCAAATTGTAGCAACATTCAAAAGAAAAAATCATGTTTCCTTCTGAAAATTCTTACATTATACATGCAAAAGAAAATCTTATTTGTTGTAGAACTCTACCTGTTGTATCAAGACCCCTGAGTTGCCCATGAACGCGATGAACGTTTAACTTCGCAGCAATTTCTTTGCCTTTTTCTGCTCCAGCATTTGACCTGAGAGATCCAGATGACTGAGGCTGCATCTTACTGGCATGAACATATCTATCAAAATTCGATGTTTTACTAGGATCAGCATTATTTGAAGTCTCTTCAACCACACCTCTTAATTAAAAAAGAAAAAGGATATATAATGCTTAATGTTTAAATAATATCATTCAGGGAAAATGATTAAGTAAATGGTTTACACCCCACATCCCTCCCTGTACTAGGGATTAAAGCCAGAGCCTTCACAATGAGCTACTTCTCCAGCTGTTATGGTTTGTGTTTGGATGGCCCCCCAAGCCTTATGCAGTCATGGAACCAGCTAAGCCTAGCATTTGTGGATTGGTTTGTTGTCTAGCACTGAGCTTGGCGGTGTGAGTACTGCACCCGCCCATGGGTGGGTAGCTGACACACAATATAAAGGAGGGAAGGAGATGTGCCTGTCCTTCTTGCCTTTTTTGCTTTTGTCTCTTGCGACCACCATGAATGGTTGCCCCTTAGCCATGCCACCCTGCCTTGGAGCCAGCTGAGTATGGACTGAAACCTCCAAAAACTGGAAGCTAAATAAACCTTTCCTTCCTTCATTTTGGGCATCAGGTATTTTGTCTCAACAATGAGAGAAAGGTACCCTAAACACCAGCCCTTTTTATTTTTATTAATCTTCCTAAGTCTCATTTAGTCTCCCTAAGTCAGGCTGGATTAAAACTTGCAATTCTCCTGCCTCAGCATCCCAGAGTGCTGGATTACAGATGTTTACCACCATGTCCATTTTAAATAGTTTATTTTTTAAAAAACACTACACTATTTTAACTAAACTGATATGGAAAACAAATTATTAATTTGTTTACTGAAAACAGTATAAATAAAAACACAAACTTTCAAAAATAAACTTTATGAATCTATAAGTAAAGTAATTCCAAAACCAGTTTTGAGTTTTAATATTTCAATCTCAGGAATGCATTCAAAGATAATCAAGGCTTGCTTTTACATCCAGCAAAATAACTGTTACTCAGAGTCATGAGATTTTGCTCACCTGTTCATACGAACTTGCGTAGCAATTCTGTCAAAACACAAAGCTACTAGGGAAACATGAGTCACACTTCTACTAGGAGCTGTAGCTGGAGATTCTTCTATTGAGGCTTGTAATAAACATAAATTTACCTAACACACAAAATGTCATACAGTTCAGAGTTAAAAAGTGAAAGGATATTGCTTAAACATAAAGTACATATAAAATGAAAAACTACTAATAAGAATGGCCTATGTGTCTCAGCGTAATAAAGATAAAACATATAAAGATTCTCATAAAATAATAATTAAATTTTCCCTAGATGAAATATAGAACATTTTATTAAATATTGCTCAATATTCCATGCAAGTAAACTTCTTATAAGATATGAAATCTGTCTGAGCTCACCAAGGAAATGAAATATATTTTTGGATATTACAAGCTGTTCTACTACCATTCATTTTGGTAAGACGCAAAGGATAAAAACCTTGTTTTCTTTCAGGAAAAAAAATTTTAAAATATTAAGTTTTTACCTTTGGTATGCTAACATTAGCTTGAAGGCCTTTAATTGTTACATTATCTTGCTTCACTGTAAGATTTGTCTGAGCTTGTCCTTGGTTAGTTGTTCCTATCGTAGGGGGCTCAGTTTTGGTTCCTCGAATATCTTGTTTGGAAGATAACTAAAAGGAATGAAAGCAGAGTGATTTCATAGACCTTTCAGAATTTTCACATAATCCACAACATCAATTTACCTATTTCCTGTGTCCTCATACTCACTGTATGCCAGTGCCAGCTACCACTGGGTTTAATATCCCATCTTATATCCCAACCTTAGTTTCTAAAGTAGGAAATAGATCAGCAGTTGCAGGGTTAAGGAAAGCATTCTCCTCTAAATATGTTATGTGTGAATGTGTATGTGAAAACCTATAGAGAAACATAAAAAAGAAAGTACAACTAATTATAGGTTATGTTTTTTAAGATCACTTAGATTTACTTTCTTTAGAATTATTTTATTTGTACTGTCTTTTATTTTTTACTTTGTTTATATATTGGGTTTCCCATCTAAGAGAAACCATGCAAGATTTCAGCTTGTGTGTCTGATTTACTTAACAGTATGATCTCAAGGTACATCTGTTTTCCTATAAATAATTTATGTTTATCCTTCTTTGTGGCATAGTAGTACTCCAGTGTGTATAAATAACACATTTTCTTTATCCATTCATCTGTTGATGGACATTTAGGCAACTTCCAAGATTTAGCTATTATGAATTGTGCTGCTTTAAACATGATATGCATGTATGCTGTAACATGATATCTTTAACTCTCTCAGGAAGATACTTGAAGGCAGATTTGGTGAGGTGACTCCTCATTGGCTAGGGAAACATTCCAAAAATTTCCTTCCTTGGTTTTCTTTTATTAGTACATGTTTGCAGTATGAATGATTACAGTCCTCATGGGGAGTTGATGCATATATACAACATATTTTAATTCCCCCCCCATTTCTCCTCTCCTTCCTTCTCCTCCTCCCTCCAACCCTTGATTCCCTTCCCTTTTGAAAAAGTTCTATCTCCCTATTTCCCATTATTGACCTCTTGTTTTAAACCTTACTTATATTTTGGGTTTCTCATGTAGGAGAAGCCATGCAATATTTAAGCTGATATGCTGTCTTTATGGAGCCAAGGACACAAGAAGGTTTTTGGAACACATCTATCTATTCCCATAAAACTTCTAATACAATTTGGATACATTCACACATATACTCCATTTGAAATGAATATTCCATTTGCTGTGCCCACTGAACAAAAAGTTCTCACATTTTCTGAGAAGGTAGTCTTGCTGTTTTGGACAGCTTCCCTAAGGACTTTGGTATGAAGATCATCTACAATTGCAGCTGGGTGTCGAGTACTAGCACAATGAACCATTGCTTCAATATATCTGAGGAAAGAAAAATAGTAAAAGGAAATTTGAGGCAGCATATCACTTAATATTAGTTTATCTAACTTATCAGTGAAGTTTAGCACATTTAAATATTTAAAACATTCTTCAATATTGAAATGAGGATGCCAAAAATACACTTTTAGAAATTACACAAAGAAAATATTTCTGAAGTTTCACCCTCACCATTACTATCTTCAATTCAAGATAAAGCATTTCAGATTCGATAAGGTCTGTACTGTTTTTCCTCTCTGGTAAATAAAGCTCTATATTTTTTCTAGAAATTTATATATTATCATTGCTATTCATTTACTTTTTAAAAAAATGTTTAAGTCAATACATAAAAACATAAAGATTACAAAAATTAACAGGGTGCCACCTAATGTCTTGATATGTGTACATGCTATATACACTAATTAAAAAATCAAATTAAATATATTTATCCCTTCTAACATTTATCATTTCTCTATAGTGAAAAATTTTTAAATCCTTTCTTCTGTTATCTTCTATCTGTAGTCACTGCACTATGCAATAGCACAGAAGAACTTCTTGCTCCTAACTATAACTCAGTATTCATTAATCAACTTTTCCCCATCTCTTCTCTCCTTCTACTCTCCCCTGGTCAGTGGTATACACAATTCTATCTCAATTTCTGTAAGATCAACTTTTTTAGATTCCACACATGAGTATAATCCTATGGTACTTGTCCTCTTGCCTGGCTTACTTCACTTAGTAATCTGTAATTTTATCTGTGTTGTCAGAACTGACAGGAGTCCATTCTTTCCTGTGTGTGTGTGTGTGTGTGTGTGTAGTGCTTTTCTTGTCTGTTTTATTTCATGACAGGATCTTGCTAAGTTTTCCAGGCTGGCCTTGAACTTGTATGCCTCTGGCCTCAGTCTCCTGAGTAGCTGTGAATACAGGTATATGCCATCATGCCCAGTGATTTCCTTTTTTTTCTATAGGTAGAGAGTATTCCAATGTGTACATGTATCACATTTTCTTTATCCAGTCATCATCTAATGGACACTTAGGTTATTTGCATTTCTTGGCTTTCCTGCATAATGTTGCAAGAAACATGGGAGGGAAGATATCTCTTCAGCATAATGATTTCATTACCTTCTCGTTTTTAAGAAAACTCCATATGCTTTCCATAATGGCTGTACTAACTTACATGCCCAACAGTGCGCATGAATCCCTTTTTCTCCACATCTTTGTCAGTACTCGTTATCTTCTGTCTTTTAGACAATAGCCATTCTTACTGGACTGAGGTAACATCTCACTGTGGGTTTTGATTTGCATTTCTCTGATGATTAATGATGTTGAACACTTTTCATATAACTGTGTCAGCTGTATGTCTTTTTTTCAGAAATGTCTACTTAGGTCTACTATTCACTTTACTTACTTATTATTTATTTATCTAATTTATTTATTCTTTTTGAGATAGGGTTTCACTATGTAGTTCAGGCTGACCTTGAACTCACAGCTATTCTCCTGCCTCAGCCTCCTGATGTCTGGGATTACAAGTGTACACCACCAAGCCCAGTCTACTGTTCATTTTTCTATTGGGTTATAGTTTTTTTTTTTTTTCCTGTTGAGTGCCTTGTATACTCTGGGTATCAATTCTTTGTCAGATACATTGTTATAAACATTTACTCCTATTCTGTCTCTTCACTCTGTTCAATCTTTCCTTTACTTCGCAGAAATATTTAATTTGATATAATCCCATTTGTGCAGTTTTGCTTTTGTTTGCTGTGCTTCAGGGCCTTACACAAAAAAGAAAAAAAAATAATCCTTGCTTGCCTATCCCAATGTCCTTAAGTATTAACCTTATTCTTTCTTTTAGCAGTTTCATTCATTTTCATCCATTTTGAGTTGATTTTTTTAACTGGTGAATCTTTTCTTCAAAAATCTCCCAAAGATAATTTCCTATAGTCGTCATTTACATGACATCAGACTCTTAAAAAGCTATCACAGAAAACTGTGTACCTTTGCAGTAACAGAAAGATTTTCATGAAATTGGTCCCCACTGAACCCCTTTAGCACTTAGTGTTTTCCACATAACTTTGCTTTCCTTTGTGTTCCATCCTGATTTTTATTCATATTTGGTTTATCTCCCTAAACAGGCTATTGGCATCTTGCAGGAAAGAACATTATTTTCTTTAACCCTTTGTTAACTAGATAGTGAGAATATGAAACAATAATTAGTCCCTGAGTACCTAATTACTTTATGCTTACTAGCCACAGATGCGAAAAACTAGACAATACGTTGCAATTATCATAATGCTGCAATATAATTATTGAGGTTGATAAAGTAAAAACTGAGACACAGACTTTATTAAACATATTTCCATTTTAACTCAATCAAAGCAGCTATCATCAACAATCTTCTCTGTGAACACTTATCAAATGAACTTGTCATATCTCACATCATTTTATAAAGTACTCATAAACATTACTACCTATCCAAAGCTTCAGCCACCAGTGGAGTCAGTACAACATCAACAGTTCCTTTCACTTCCACTATGGCCGTTGTTCTGGTCTGAGTGACTGGCTGGTCCAGGGCCCATTCTTCTGCAAAGGTCTCATCATCTGTGTTATCAATGCTCTTCTTTTCCAGGGGAGTGTACGGAGTACTGCATTAATTTAACAAGCAAAGCACATGTTATAAAATGACCACAAACAAGTATAAAAGTTGAACTTTCTTAAAATTAGTGAACTGAATTTATTTCAGTGAAAAATTTCATGGAATTGGGCTTGATATTTCATGTCCCAAATACTTTTCAAAGAGAGGTACTAAAATGTAAACTGGTCAAAGATAGATAATACATGTAAGGAGAAAACATTTTTTGACATGTTTACTTTATGGACTTGTTCTAAAATAATAGAAGTTCAATGTTAAATTCTTATGAGTCTCAAATTTTGAAATGTCAAATTATGCTTTCATAATACTTTTATTAGAAATGTTATTCACTGCTTATGTAGCCAAAGCCATGAAAGACAAAACTGCTAAATTATTTGGTGCAATTTAGCCTTAAAACAAGGCCCATACTCAATAAAAAATGGTTATTACTCAGAAAAACTGACTTTAAACTTCAAAAATTTTTACTTACTTTGAAGTTGATCCTGAAAGTTGCATGCCTCTGTCTAGCAATGAATTAGCTGTGAGCCCCTGTTTTATAACCTGAAATAATATAAAGCATTACTTATAGTCTATAATTTGAATATTCTTTATTTTTATGCTCCCAACAAATCTTTGTGAATATTCATATTACCTTGTTAATATAATTTTGATACACTCAGGATAAATATTTAGAGTACCAATTGAGAAAAATCACAGAAAATATTTCATTAGTAATTTTGCTTTTCTTTATCCAAACAAATGATAGTAGGGTTGTGAGGATTAAGCAATGAGAGTAAAAAACTACAAATGAAGCAAGTATTTCAAATGTCTTTCCTCTAGAGTTTGTGGCAGCTAATTTTAGTCTTTTCTTAGCATGACCAAAGTTTAAGTGAAAAAGAGACCTAAAGAAACTTTAATGCTTTGTAGGAAAAGCTAAACTTCTATTTTATATTCATAAAAGTAAAATCATACATGAACCTAACTAATCAAACTAAACTCTTAGAAATGCTAAGTCACTTATATTTAATGAAGAAAACTTTCCTATCTTTATGATCTACTTTTGAGGTTGTCTAAAGATATGAACTGCTTGGCCCATACTCTCCAGAAAGTTGACTACCTAGTAAAACTATAAATATTTCTTAAAATACAGAAATAATTCTATTTTGAGTTATTATTGAACATAGCAAGTACAATTCAATTCTATGCTGAGAATTTTATTTCTACATGAAATAAAGAGAACATTTTAAAATCTTAGCATGAGAAATTTATCTTGGACAAGGAAAAGAAAAACAAAAACTTTGCATCAATCACTAATGTTTCTTCTTATTCCAATACGTATTACTCAAAAGCCTACATATCTCTGTAAGGACAACTCCATTATATCATTTCCATTGTTAGCAGTACATTTTTCATCTAAGTCTCTCTTATATCTGACAAAGATCACTGCAGTAGCCTCCTAAATCATTACTCTGTTTCCTCTCTTAAGGACACTTCCACTTGGTAGTCAAAGTAGATGAGTTCACATCACATTTCCTTAAATATCTCAAGAGTTTTCCAATTAAACTAAAAAATTTGATGCCATAGTCTGTAAATAACAAATAATCTTACCCTTGTTTATGTGTCCCTACTTGCTACTTCTCCCTGCTCTTTCTCACTGTAGGGTCCCCCCCACTCCAACACACACCCTGCTCCTTCTGCACCTGAAATGGGAGAGGTATTCCCATCCTCAATTCCTCATTTTTGGACTTTTAGTTTAAGCTTAAAACCTCCTCAGATAGATTTTCCCTATCAATATAATCTAGGTAGCTCTACTCCCATTATTTTGTATTCCAGTACCTTTCATTATCTACATAAGATCCTTCTCAATTTGAAACCATTTAATCACTGTCTTCCACCTATAAGCTATAGGCTCCATATCTATTTCCCTCACCAGTGTACAACAAATGCCTACTACACAGCAGGACGTAATTAATCTGAAGCAAAAATGACTGAACAAATTAAAATTGATACTTTAAGAAATAACCAGCTCCTTAAGACTTAGACACTTAATTTTAGTCTTTAACATCATAAAAATTTCTCTTATAAATTGTTATTTTAAAAATATAGCTTTCATGTTGACTTGTATCACTAAATTTATTTTCAGGTATCTTCAGCTTTTCTTAAAAAGTCATTTACAATAAACAGTATAGAAATTAACAGTAGTAACATTAATAATACATTCTAAAAAACTCAAATATCAAGTGAGTAAAGCTGAATTTGTCTAAAACCAGAGATTAGTCAAAAGAACATCAATTATTAAAAATAATTCTAAAATCTTATTTTTGAGACACAGAAAATATAAATTCACAGAGATAGACTTGATCCCAATCTGAGGAGTACTGTAAAATGTAGATACAGACTACGAATTAACTTATGAGCATAATAGTACAATCACCTTTCCTCAACTTAATATGCACACATTCAAAGGACTCATCAATAACCCTGAGATCTAACAGTGGTACAAGGCCACAACTTCAGAAAGTGTATCTTTTTAAAAAGGACCTGAAATGACTGAAAACTTGTTAAAAGTCTACTAAACATGTATTAATTAAAAAATTAAGAAACGGAAAAAAATCTATTTTCTAAATAAATATGTCAGTGGAAATGACATATTTATTAATGATTTGGTTTATACCTTAAATGTTGGAACAGAAAGCTGTTCAAAGGATGATGAACTTTCTTCACTGGTGGGTGTATCCAGATCAAGAGGACGATGCAATGAGGACTTAGAGGTTCTTTTGTTGGTTGGATGTTTAACTGACCAGTTAATTACCTGGAACTGAGTAAGGTAAGTCTGATAACAACTCATCACAGGTTGCTGAGAAGTAATCTGTTCACTCTCTGCTGTTTTCTCACCTTCTACAATATAGAGATGTTCTATCACCTCATCTTCTCCACCTAATGCAGAAACAAATGAAGCCTGGGAAGGATGAGTTTTGAATGGCAGAGTTCGGGGATCAGGAATGCTTTCTCCATGGCCAGTAAGCGGTCCTTCTACACTGTGATATATGGAACCCCTACTGTAGTCAATCTGCTGTGTTTGCTTCTTCTTTTTCTTCCTACCAGGGTAAGTTCCAGGGCCCTCATCACTGCTAATGGGCTCGAATTCCTCAGCTGCAGAAAAGTAAGCTTCACTATCAGCCATTGACATGCTGGAATCCATTGATCGATACTGATGAAATGAATTGGAGTCTGCTGATGGTGTGTATGGAAATGAACCAAAACTTCTCCTCTGCTTTGGTGAGTCTAGTACATTCTCATCACTTCGAGAGACATCACTACTAAACTGGACTCCAACTGTAACAGGCTGCTTGTCCCCATAAAAAGCAGCAGTAAGACTCTTAGTACTTCCAAGTCGGGTAGAACATACAGAGGCTTGTCGCTTCAAAGGAGATCTAAGAGGAGACTGACCTACTGACTTATCCTGAGTGTTAGGAGACACAGGACTAGTTCCTGAAATTTCTGCAGGAATACTGAAACAGAAAACAAAGCTATTAATATTTTCGGTAGATTGTATAATTTAAGAAGTATCTATAAAATTTTTTGGTAGTTTTACTCTACAAATAAATTCTAAAATTCTACTATAATATTCATTCAAAACAGCAAAATCACACATTATGTATTCATATCCCAGGTTGCTAAAAAATTTAAGGTAGCTCAAACACAATACATTTTAAAGAAATCCACGGTGTAATCCTCTACCAGTAATCTATGGACGTGAGTGCATTTACAAGGGTTCTGTTTAATTGTTTGTTTGGTTGGTTGGGTTTTTTGGTATCTTCTAAGAGTTTGTCTAACAAAATAAACCAGGGGCCTTTGATTAAACCAGACTGACTGAAGGAAAGAAGTCATAGACAATCTTAACATTTCTGATTTCAGCAACTGATGTAGCTGTGCCATTTACTGAGGCAGAAAAAATTTGAGAATGAAAGGAAAAAGATCATTTTTATATACTGACTTTGACGTCTCTATGAAACATTCAACTAAAAATATTAAGAAGGCCCCTTTGTTTTCAGGGACAAATGTTCTGGGTGGAATTTTAAAATACAAGTTAAAGATCGTATCTGAAGCCAAACAACTAGGGAAATAGTATAAAATGGAGAAAAGGGTACAGAGTTGAGAATAGAAGTACAGCAACACTTAATAAATGACAGGCTATAACAGGAGGGGAAAGAAGAAGGAAGGAAAAGATAAAAGGGTATGGCAGAGGAGACTGAGAAAGAACAGCTAAGGAGGGGGGAGGAATTTTTGAAATGTGCTATCAAACCAAAAGAAACAAACCCTTCTATTTCAAAAGAAGGGTTTAGCCTACCATTAAGGTACAGAGAGAAGGATAAAGAAATATTCACCACACTAAAAGGCGGTAACTGAATGTTAACAAAAATTCACCCTGAAAGATGAGAGAACAAAAAACACTTTTCATTATATTTTTGTATTTTCCTTATATCAACAAAGAATATATGCATATCATTTTATTCAAAAGGCAAACTGATACTTAAAAATATATTCAAGTATACTAAAAAGTTGTACAGTGAGAGAGTAGAGAGAAAAGTTATTCTTGCCACATTTTAAACAATTATAATCCTATTCTGAACAAGTTTCTAAATCTAATTGAATTACTAACCTTACTTGGATGTCATCCCTTTTTGTGCCATGCAAGAACTCCTTCTGAACTACACGGTCATCAGCAGCAGAGGAGGGACTTTCCTTCTCACCTGCTAATAAAGGTTGCACAGCACTAGAACTACTATTTTCTTCTGAGGAAGAGGATGAACTATGAGATCGTAATGGTACTTGAAGACTAAGGTGCTGAGTTTTTCTTTCTACTTCTATTCCCACTGATTTGTTTTCCCATTCTTTTCTCTTCATACCATTCAGGTTACCTAAACAAACAAAAACGTAGTTAAGTGAACATAAATACCTCCACAATTTATAAAGAATATGACAATTTGAAATAATTCCATTTTTAAGTATAATAATTTTAGAAACACCACAAGTGTCTTAATTTTGTATGGTAATATATTTATGATAGTTCAGGGCTGGGGTAGCTCAGTGGTAAAGTATGAACTCAGCATGAACAAGGCCATAGGTTCAATCTTCAGAACATACACAAAATTCAAACTCACAGAAAACTTCCAAGAATAATGACAAGCAAGGCATAATATCTCTCTTAGATTTATTTTAAAGATATTGCCTTATTTGCTATAGAAGCTCAATGACAGCAGGAATTATATCATTTTTCATTCACTGATATATGTCCAACACCTACAAAACACCCCAAATTCAGAAGACACTCAATAAATGGTTTTGTGAATGGATAAATAATGATTTCATAGCCAAAGTGGAGCATTACTCTTTCAAAGTTTCCTAAAGAGCCCTAGAGTGCATTACACAAGTGGAAGAGGGGTAAAAGGTGAGTTCTATAGTTGCCTAGAGCAAAACAAACAACAAAAACTTAAGTTTGCTCAATTCTCCTCTTCTCCAGATAACCTTGTACTACACAAGAAAATGTAACCTGCTAGTGGGAGAAAACATACACCTTGAACAAAGAGCAGTTCTAGATGGAATTAAAGAGATAAGATTTAAGAACTTACAATCTATCATTTACTTGTATTATCAAAAATGTAAAAACAAAACAACAAAGTCAAAAGAAACAAGGGTCTGATTCATTTCTATGTGAAAGGAACTAAATGCATACTTAATTCTATTAGCATGACCTTCTTTATTCTATCCTGAAACTGTATTTACAAATTTGACTCCTGGAAGACTCAAACACCAGAAGTTTAGCTACAAATGAAGTACTTCACCACAATCTTCTCTGGACAAGACACTTACGGCAATTTAGCATCTACAACTTACTACTGAGAGCACTGGGAGGGACAAGAATACTTCGTATTAAACATAATAAGAATTACAATCAGCTGTTCTTTGTGCAATGTTAGAAAGGGAAATTATTATTTTTCCATTCTCACACCATGAGGAAATTCCCAGTAGATATTCTTCCCTGAGTCTGTGATGTTTAAGTTTCATTTGCAGATTAGAATTTCAAGCAGTCTTTATAATTAGTGCCAGCTGTAATACAATAGAAAGAATACCAACATTTGTGCAGTTCAGTCCCAGTGAAAAGACTGTTTCTACTGTATAAGATGGATAAATATCCACTTTCCATGAGATCTTAGGAATTAAATGAGAAATGCCAGTATAAATCTTTAAAAATGAATTTTATTCAAATGTTAAGAGTAAGGTTATAAGAGGACAGCATGTCTTATTTGCATGCTTTTATCCATAAAATGACAAGGAGTCTGGGTTATGTACTGATTTTATAAGATAATCTGCTGGTATTCTAGCAAACTGCTGAAGTAAAATGATCTTAAAATAACATGTACTGTATGTATTTATGTATTACTGTTGTACAAAAAATCATTAAAAATGGTTACTCAACATACGTAGTCCAGTTTGTTCCCCTTATGGGAAATCAATCCGATAAACTTTTTTTTTTTTTTTGGTGGTATCCAGGGATCAAACTCACAACCTCACCTGTGTCAGGCAGGCGTGTAAGCTGCTGAGCCAAACTCCCGGCCCTGGTTTTCTGAGGCAGGGTCGTACTATGTAGTTCAGGCCAGCCTTGCGCTCACTTTGTAGCCCAAGCCAGCCTAGAACTCACAATGCTCTGCCTACCTCAGCCTCCAAGTTCTTGGATTAAAGGTGTGCGCCACCATGTCTGGCTAAACTCTTAATTTTAAACTGCTTCTTTCTTGTTTTTTTTTTTTTTCATCTACTGAAGACTTTTCAACATTTGTATCTTTGCAGCATGGCGATTTAAGCAGTAAATATTACATCCAAATTGTAGAAATGCACAACTATGAAACCCAGAGAAAAGTCATTTCCAGAATATTTGAAGAAATCTTTGGAATTTAGTTAATCCTAAGTATATCTCTAAAAACTGAGTTATAAGAAAATAAAATATAAAGAAATATTCAGAAGAAGCTTTTTCAAGAGTCACCTCTGTTAACAACAGTAGACCCATTTTGGCTCTCAGTAACTGAAAAATTGCTAGTCTTATCTCACTTAAATTATCTAGAAAACAAACATGGATTATATTAAACCCTTCTGATAATACTACTTAAAAAATTAACTTCAACAAAGTAACACTGAACGCTTCTTTCAAGCATAGAAATAAAAATGATAAAAGATTAGCATATGACACAAAACAATACATTTTATTACCATCTGTAATTCTGGGGATTTCTTTAGTAATAATCCATTCTCCGGGCTGCAGCAGAGACTGACCATAACACATATCGGACTCCACACTCGTGCTTGAAAATGCAGAACTACTGGAAGGTGTCAGTTCTTCCAGTTTGAAGAAATCTAGGCCAGTTACTATGCCACCAAAGAATCTGCAGCCACCAAGACACCCACACTTGTTTCTACACCTCTTATTCTTCAGAGTATCATCTGGCCATAAAAACCACAATCTAAACAGAACGCAAAATAAAATAGAAAACAACAGCATAAAAAAATCTCATTAAGAAATAAATAACTTTTTGGCAACTAATGAAGTACAAGTTATTTGCTTTTTTTTTAATAACTATAGACACAAAGGTTTACTTCTACTCTGGGATGTCTTTTTAATCTTTTTGCCCTTCAAATAAAAATAAAATTTAAAATCAGCCTTATCACGGTGAGATGGAACAATAATATAGCATATATTTTTAAAAAGCACTTAAAAAGCAGCAAATACAAAAATCAAAAACATAGTTTTAAAACAATAATAAACACTGTAAAAAGAAAAATTTTCTACTTTTTAATTAAATCTTAACTGAAACAAAAATTGTATATTGACAGAGTAGCTTATAAGCAGGATAAAATCATATTCTTCATAGTTCTTCACAAAAAATAGAGCAAAGAAACCAACTTAAATGAGTCACTTAAAAAAACATAACTCACCAGGAGCCAGTTCCTTAGCGAAAGTGGAACCTTACTGTCACCTAACCTAAACAAAACAGGACTTTTGGTCACACTAATTGCCTTCCTGAAATAATTAACAAAGAAACAAAGCTCTCTTTTTCCTTTGGCATTGCTGGGGATTGAACCTAGGACCTTGTCAAATCCAAATTCTTTCAAAAAACATTCTCTACAGATGAAGTTTCACATTCAGATTTATAAGGCATTTTAATTTAAAAGATTAACATAATTGCAATGAAAATCTCAAGAAGTTTAAAAAACAAACAAAAAACTGAAAGAGTCCTCAAATTCTTTTGAGAAAATTAACAGCTGAAAATAAGTAAAATTTTTATAAAATGGAGAAATGATGATTTATTAGGTGTAACTAATTTTCATTGTATAATTATCAATTATTTTCAAAAAAATCTCTATTTCCTTTTCCAGATTAATATCAAAATAAATTCAACTTTTATGACAAAAAAGAAAATAAAAAATACAAAAATGGAGGTGCTATCTGCTGTCTAGCAAGTTTTTCTCAGACTAATAAAAATTTCAATGAAAAAGACTGACATGAATATATAAAAATCCAAGTCTGTATAACTGAATAAAAACACAATTAAAAAATGAAATAAACTACAAAGTTTAGCAATGATGATCACAAAAAAGATGTAATTTAGAAAGAGCCTGGTCAGAAAACCATGAAGACTCCAACAAATTAATGTAGAGAAAACAGAAAAGTCACAAACAAGAAAGTCAAAAGAGCAAAAATAAACTCATAAAAAAAATTGTCTCAGAAGTAAATAAACATAAAATAAAGAAGTACCACATTATAATGCCACAATATAATAACATATTATATTATTAATGTGAAAAGTATTCCCATTACTATTATCTATAATGGGAAATTTAGAAACAATTTGAACATTTAATACAAAGGCAGTAGTTAATTGGAATACGATGTGTCTTTCTGGTTGCATATTATTTGTTTAAGAGGATCTTTATGAAATTTTGAATCGTGGGGAAATGATCAGGATATAAGTTTAACATAAACATGAAAAATCTGAAAATGTTAATATGTAAAGTTTTCAGGTATAAACAACAAAATCCTGGACTGAAATAGGACAAAATTCTGTATGGTGGGGATATGATAATTATTTTCCTTTGTTTCTTAATATATCTTTAGGATAAGCATGTATTGACTAAATAAGGGGGATATGGGGATGTAAAAGGCATATTGTTATTTTTAAAGGCTCTGGCAACTTTTTAACAGCTTTAAAAATATAATCATTGCTTAAGCACCAATGGAAACAGGTGTAGGTTCTCTTACTCTTCTCTGCGATTAGGGAGGCACACGAAAGGAGGTTTAAACAGTACATGGTGATAGTACGATCCTTTCTAGCAATGGAGAAGTAGAGGGCCAAGATGTCAAAGAAAGGACACACTGCTTTATGGAATGTGATTTGGGTACCAATGATTTCAACTTTTGTCTCTGTTGACACAGTATGGACACAGAAAAACACCCAAAAATGACGTTATTTCCAGCAACCACATCATTACCAGAGACAAGACATGATGTATTTATTTAAATAACAGGTCCCTATACATTCCTTGAGGTGCAGCAGCATAATCATAAGCCTTTTTTTAAATGTTCTTATTCCATTCCTAACAGAAGAATGTCCTATATAATTATCTAGCATTTTCATCTGAACCTAAAACTACTTTAATTCTTAAAGTTTTCACTTACCTCTTAGTTCTGGCATCATGCATTTCCAAGAAATGTCTTTGTGCTTCATGTTTAGAATGATGATCAGCAGCTAATGCAATATCAACAGTAATAAGTCCTAAATTGGCTGACCCAGCTTCAAGCCAGTAGGCCCTCCGTAGCACTGCAGGCTGAAGTCCAACTCTGCAATTATTTAATTGCTCAATGTACTGTCTCACTTGAAAATCCTGAATTGCAGCACTTATTCCTTCCCCGACCGACTGATTGTGAAGATTACAGTTTGCAACCCGAATTGTGCCCATCTAAAATTGAATGAAGAAAATGAACCAAAACTGTCATTTGTATATTTTGAGCATGAACTACAGAATAGGCAACTATTTCAAATACAATAAGAAAAAACGGGACAAAAGAAAGAAAAGGGAAAAAAATGGACAAGAAAAAAGGAAAAAAATGAAATGGGAAAAAGAAACAGGAAAGTTAAATGTAGTAACAGAAGAAATGTAGACATGTGAAAAAAAGGATTAAAAGCTCCCATGAAAACAAGAAGAAATCACTAATAAAATTACAGAAATTTATTAAGGATTGGTTTCAAAAACAGTCCATAAGGTAACAGCTAACAGTGGGGGGAAAAAGAAAAGCTTCCAGGAGCCACGCAAGACAAATAAATATATAAAGCCTAAAGTTACTCAATTTTTAAAATATTACTTGTTTGCACCAGTAACATAAAAATAACCTGCTCCTTTACATCCCTGTCTTACAGCAATGTTAAAATAATTTAATTACAGTGCAAAAGTGGTGAAAATACTTAAAAACATAATACAGGAAGAGAATATTAATGAGTAAAAAGAAGTTATCTTCTAAAATTTTGTGGTAGTCTGTGAGATGACAAACTATAATTATGTGTTGTATTTCAAGATACAGAGGTTTAGTTTAGTAAAAGGAAAAAGAATTACACTGGTCAAGTATAATTACATTGGCCAAGAAAAAGACAAATGTTTACCTTTATATTTGTAGCACAACCATGCTCCACAATATAAATATCAGCTCCATCCACTGCTAAGCGAGTCATGGTATATTTCAAATCATCTGAAGTTGGACAAGGCCCAGGAATACAACTCAACTGAAATTTAAAAAGATCGTACAATTAATTTATCACCATCAACTCATTACATTTACACTTAATTACCCTTATTCAAATAAAAGTATGGCTATATGTGATAAACTTCATTCTTTTATAATGATAAAATAAACTGTTACCAAATAGAAAATGAATTATTAAGAACCATTTACTATTTTTATTCAAAAGAGGCAAATGAGCTGGGTGTGATAATGCACTCCTATAATCTCAGCTATTGATAAGGCTGAGGCATAAATTTCAAAATGGGTTTGGCCAACTTAGCTAGACCCTGCCTCAAAGTGGAAAAAAAAAAAAACTGTTAAAAGGGCTGGGGAGTGTTGTTCAGCAGTAAAGCGCTTGCCTAGCATGCTTAAGGCTCTGAGTTCAACTCCCAGCACCATAGAAAAGAAGAAGTGGGGGATGGGGAGCCAAACCTAATTGAAAACATACACACACACCCCTCAGTTCATGATCTTAATTCTTTCCATGATTCCGATAGCAAACAGTTGGATGAGAACCAAATCAAATGCAATGGTTAGGTTTGATGTTGACCTTATGAGGAAATTTGATTCAGTTCTCATCCAATTCAGTTTGGATCCAGGATCCTGGAAAAAATAAAGTTCATAAACCGAGGTAGGTAGGTAGATAGATAAAATTTATTACTAAAACTCAAACAGAATAGTCAAAATAAACTGATAAGCAAACAATGTCACAATTTTACAGAAACTGTAAGATTTTAGAGATGTAAGATTTCCTTGTGAGAACTACACATACACAAAATATTGATCATAAATATTATGATGATATCTAATGTAAGCCGTACAAATTTAATCTTGTTTTGCTTCTAAAACAGATTTGGTAATGTGTTGGAGCATTCAATGTACTATGCTGATAAATTTCTTTCAGGCAAAAATAAAGCTAAATAAAGTAATATAAAGTGACAGAACACAAATCAGTGATTGTGAGGGATGGGGCTAACTGGGAAGGAAGGAAGGAAGGAAGGAAGGAAGGAAGGAAGGGAAGGAAGGAAGGAAGGAAGGAAGGAAGGAAGGAAGGAAGGAAGAAAGAAAGAAAGAAAGAAAGAAAGAAAGAAAGAAAGAAAGAGAGAGAGAAAGAAAGAAAAAGAGAAAGAAAGGAAGAAAGGAAGAAAGGAAGAAAAAGTTGTACAAGGTAGAAATACTTCATTTCTTTACTGGTGACAAGGATTACACACATGTACACATAATTTTAAAAACTCGAATTATATAACTTCTACAGAATTTACTGTATGTGAATTATGTCTTAACAAACTTGATTTTAAAAATCTTCAATGCAACACAAAAGTGTTTTTTTGTTTTGTTTTGTTTTGTTTTTTTAAGGAAGCCCCTATGGGTAGAAGTGGTGTGAATTTCTACAAAAACTAACTGCCTAACATACAACTAAGGAACCAATTTTCAGGAGCATGGCAATGTGTTTATAACAAAAAACAACAACAAAAAAACTTTATCAACAACTAGAGTTGCTTCCTTTATTGCAAGTAAGTATGGGGGTTACAGCTCTGTTTTAGACATAAAATTAAAAGCAGAATGCATTACTTTTAATTCACAATAATATAACAGCAAACAAATATAGTTTGCATGATAAAAGAAAAAAAGGAAACATAGAAAAACTAAATAAATAGTAGTTATCTCTGTGCTTCAGAACAATAAGTTACTTTTCTGAAACTGCATGTTTTCTAGATTTTCTGAAACAAGTACACTTCCCAAAGGGGGGAGAAAATGCCCCCACCTACTCATAAGGGAGAGTACTTAATGCACAGTCACATTATTCATTTCACTGCCACTGTACATGATTTTTAGGGATTACTGTCTCCTTTCACAACCCTGTGAATGTATTGTAATGACCCTAAGCAAAGACCTGGAGTGAGGAAATCTGACAAATGTCCAATATAACTAATCATATTATAGGACAACAGATATGTTCCAGAATGGTCTGCAAATCTTGTCACGTAAGAAATTCAGTCTTCCTCTAACTTCAATTTCTAAATCTACATATAAAGCATTATCAAAAGTTAATGTAATAAGATGTAAGTCTTTATAGTAAAAATATGAGATATCTTATACAGTAAAATCTTGGGTTGTAACTTGTTCTGCAAGACAAGCAAACTTTTGCAATAAATTTTAATTTGATAAATGAGCAATATCTTGCAATATGAGTAGTATGTGCTGCTGAATGTTACATGTTACAACTGAGCCAATGATTTTGTTCTCTCCCTCTCCTTGGGAATGTCATCTCCCAACACAAGAGGTTACTGAGGCGATCTTATCTGTAGAGGAGGAGACCAAAAGAGGTGGAGGAATTTCTCACTTCAAATAAGATTAGGGAATTTTGCAACGGAAATTGCAAAATTCTGTAAAAAACCACCACCCAAATAGGGCTGTACCAGTGCAAGCAATGAATATTTTAACAAGAATGCAATGTCACATTTCACCAAAATTCTCAAAAGCAGGCAAAAGCAAGGGTCATTGGATACGTTCCTTGTTAAAGCTGTACGAAAAGGACAAAGGTTCCACTAGCCAATAGATAGCAGTGATTCTGTTAGTGATAGTGAAAGTTGTCCTACACAGTAACTCTCCTCTCTGATACCAGCCACAAAGGTTTTCAAAGGTGAGTGTGAGCTAATTTATTTTTCTTCATATTTTGTATTTTATTATTTTGTATTATATTACAGTATTTTAATCATTTTATATGAGTATTTTTGGATTGTAGGATAAATCATCTGAGTTTCTATTATTTCTTATGAGGAATTCTGGTTTGATATATAAATGCTTTGGATTACAAGTATGTTTCTGGAATAAATTACGCTTGTAAACCAAGGTTTTACTGTACCTCTTTGCTTTATTTGTGAATGCACATATTTTAAAAATTATAGATACAACTAAGTAACTGGCCAACAATTTGCAAAATAATTCATTGAAAAACTGAAATGTTTACTCAATTGTTTACTTCATGGTTATATGCATCTTATGTAATGCTGAATTTCAATCTTTCATTTAAAAAAGTCACTAATATTTACAACCTTGTTAATATATTAACATACTTTGGATTCGCAGAACCGACGATCAATTCCATGCTGACACATGATCACTGATTTTGGTCTTTCCAGTTCATATTCCCGACATACCACATGAAAAACAAAGGTCTGTCCCCACTCCAAGAGAGATGTCAGCTACAAATAATGACAGGTTAACAATACTGTTAGCATTCTAAACAAGTATTTGGGCCTCAAAATCTTAGGAAGACTATTAACAGGGTTTGAAAAAAGCCAAATGCTGTTTATTCCTGCTGCTTAGTAATCTGTTCATTAGCCAATAATTTTTCTACCTTGATCATTTACAAGCTTGTGTTATTTTTTTATTTGTGAATGGGAAGATGACTGTCAAAATGAAAACTCATTTCAACCAAAAAATTCCAGTTCAGCAATGATTAAAGCATATTGCTTTCCTCATAGTCATATCTTTCCTCTTTTACAGTTAGCTGAAGTCCTTGGTATGCAAAAGCACCCAAATTCTCTAACCCTAGCCCTCTAATAATAAACCAAACTTTGATGTACATCTTTGAATATCTAGTTAACACACTGAGCTACAGTTTTGGAATATTAAGTATTTGGAAGATTAAAGCACTTTTGTTTATATAAACAGAAGTATATAATAATTCTTCAAATCTTTATGCTAATTTTAAAAATGGTCTAATTTTATACTTTAATCAATTAGAGTTACAATAAACATAATAAAGGATAGTTACACATAACATTATCCTACTAAAAAAGGACATAATTTCAACTACCAGAAAATATGATTTTTCCTTTTAAAACATAAAATGAAGAGAATAAACACAAAAGTATCTATGGATTTATGAAGCATGCAGCAAACAGTGATACAGAAGATTTCAGTGCAGACAGGAAGTATGTCATCTTATAATAAGAGTAATAAATATGAGATTTTAGTAGTCCCTAGAGTAAAACAACTGCAGTCAGTCTTTTAGGGTCAGTATGGGTTTAGTCATTTGTTAGAGAATAAGCTGTTTATTATATGCTTCAGTATTTACTTGTATATGAAAGAAGTAGGAGAGACAGTTATAAGGTCAGTGAATACTGAATACTTTTCATCCATTTTTATAGATTCCATTACACAGTTCTTTTCACCTGCTTTATACATTCTAATATAATACTGAGATGTCATTCAACTCCAAAATATTCCTTTTTTGATTCCATGTATTTTTCTAGAATTTCTAGAATATTAATTTTTGCTGCCCTTTGACTATTTCATGTAAACAAGTCACCTAGGTTCTTTATTTACCTCTTGCTAGCTACCTTTTGGAGATACTATGTATCTCTAAAATATATGTTTCATATTTACTCTGCAATGTTTTCATCAAAATCAAGTACGTACATTTCTACCACAATCCAGTCGTTTAAAGAGCCAAGATAATCATTCATATTATCATAAATATATGACCTCGCAAGTCAAATGTTACAGTAATTGTGGCTATTTAACTAAACTTCAACTGTCTATTTCTAGAACAAAATAATTCTTAAGGTTTCTGAGCCTTCTAAATCTAAGTCAGATGGGTTGGCAACGAATTCACCCACAAGGATCACACCTAGTACTCTAGACGAGATTTACCAGCAAATTGATTTTTATTTATTAAACTGGTACCCATTATCACTAACAATAATTATAAATTACATTATCCTGCTTTGGGAATAGACGAGTAGAACTGTGCTATCTAATTCTTTGCATTATGAAGGCTATTTTCAGATCCTACTTAAGAAATATACAGGAAAATAAAGTCTTTAGAAATTACTCAATATAATGGGGGAAAGAACTGTTCCAACAGAAGGCCTATTAATACAATTTTAATAACAAATTAACCTAATTTCTAAAACAGTTCTCATTCTGACTTTTCCCCAAAGAAAATCTCTAATTCTCCCTTAAGCACTGTATGGAAGAAAATAACATTAAATGTGTCAACTATATGTGGCTCAGGTACATACAGTTTATGAATAACTCATCTATTTCTATGAAAATTCTCAACGGCAAGAATGACTTCCATCAGAATGTCATCAGTGAAAATGCAATAAATATTCAAACTAGCAGAAGAGTTATTCCTGGAAAGGTGAGCAAGGGAAGGGAAAAGATAATGTCAGGAGATAGTACTATGAGAAGCATACCTGTGGTGCTGTGACCTTAGCTGTAAGGCTTCCAGCCTGCACATCA
This sequence comes from Dasyprocta punctata, assembly GCA_004363535.1. Taxonomy (NCBI): domain Eukaryota; kingdom Metazoa; phylum Chordata; class Mammalia; order Rodentia; family Dasyproctidae; genus Dasyprocta; species Dasyprocta punctata. Next base: position 84,599 of record RJWM01000119.1, on the reverse strand, counting down.
ATTAGCCATGCATATTCTAAGGAATCACTTCCTAAAGGAAGACCTTCTGCTGAGAACATAGCATGTGCTCTCAACTGGAGACCTGACAAACTGATGTGACCTTCCCGGAGTACTTCATCCACAGGTGGTCGCTGCTGAAAAAAATTAGTAAGATGGTAAGAAGTACAAGGAAATTACATTATCATTTCTGGTTTCTTTTTCCCAATTCAGACAGCAACAATTAAAAAAAAAGTTCTGTGTAGAAAATAAGACTTCCCAAATCACAAGCTCTTAACACAAACCTACGCATACAAAAATTGTCTGAGTTTCTTTAAAGACTATCTATGAATGCCCATCTACAAAGAAAGATAAAACTAAGTCCTAAAAGGTAAACAGAGCTCTCTCTGACTAGTAACTGCCTTCATGAATAAAAGAATATTAGCACTCTGACAGGAAATGTAGCAACACAATTTTTATGGGAAGGCAAGGAATCATGAGAGTAAAATATCTAAAAGAAGGTAACAGAGTAGAACAAGGGGAGTTAAGACCATAAAATAAAGAACTAGAGGGTAACTCACATCTGCACAGATTTTTAGGACTGTAAGAAGGGTAGTTTTGTAAATAAAAAGAACAGTTTTCTCTAACAGAGAATAATTATATACTTACTACCAAAAAGAAACAAATTATTTCAGACAGAAAATTTCTAAGGCATATTCAGAGATAAAGGGGATATTCTAAAATAGGGTACTCCATTGAATACCGGTTCTACAGGACATTATTCAAAATACTAGAATCAAGTAAGTTAGGAAATGTTCTATCCATCAAGTCAGCAATGTTTGTTGAATTTATTTCCCAATCTTTCACAAATTCACTGACTTCTATTTTCACTGCTATTATTGCAGTCCATATAGACTGAGATGGCCAGCCTCTTGCTAGGTCCTCTCCAACAGCCCTGCATTCACTTGTTAAACCTTTCTGTTCCATTATTTACTAATGACTACAAAACTCTTTCAAAAGAGTAAATGTGACCATTTTCTTGCCTCCAAACCAACATAATGCAAACCTCTCTTTGCAGCACTTTTTACACCTGAAATTATTTTAATTTCCTCTACATTTACTACTTCACCAGGTTCATTACCGTAAGGACTACTTCTGTCTTGTTCATCAAGAATTTCACTTTAAGCCGGGCGTGGTGGCACATGCCTGTAATCCCAGCACTCGGAAGGCTGAGGCAGGAGGATCATCGCGAGCTCGAAACCAGCCTAGGCTACAAAATGAGTTCAAGGCCAGCCTGAACTGCACAGTGAGACCCTGTCTCAAAAAATAGGGCTGGGGATTTAGCTCAGTGACATAAGCGGCTGCCTGGCAGGTGCAAGGCTGTGAGTTCAATCCCCAGTACCAAATAAAAAATGAGACCACAGAAACAGATACTGCTACTGACCAGATAGATTTCTTCACAACAAGAGTTCTCAGGATTTTCAATATAGCAATATACAATGAGACAGTTCACAAATATTACCTAACCTAGTTTTATCATGGTATTCCTCTTCATGTGTGTGTAGGCCATATCAAAGGGTTGGTGCCCTCTGCTTTCAATGCATTTACAGAAATATTCTTTGAAAATAATTTTTAAAGGATAAGGGCTAAATCTACTTCTCAGGTTTTAAAAAGAAAATGTCATATTGTGCCTAAAAGAATAGCTCCAGAAGCTTCTCTGACATAATTTATTTTCACCGTGTCATTTTATATAAAACCACCTAATTTCTGTAGGTATCAATTCCCTAACCTTTTATTTGAAACAGCTGAAGAGGATAGTCAATAAAGCTCTTTTCTGGTTAAAGATTTTGATGATTGGGGGATGAGTGCTCAAAATTACACGCAGATATTGGTTTGTTCTAAGGAATAGCTCATCTCAGAGCTATATCTAAGAATTATATTTTAATAAGAAAAAATTCTATTTTAAATTTTATTAATGGTTTACACCATGCTGTGGGTTCACCTATGACCCTCCCCAAAAAAGATGTTAACAGCCTTAAAACCTAAGCGTCTTTAAAAAAAAAGGTTACTTTAGCCCCGCCCAGCCTGGCCAATGTCCACATGCTGCGTGCTCACTGAAGGCCTGCAGTGAAACCTACCTAGCGGTGCAGCTTCCGTGGTGCACCTTCGGCACCTCGTTTGGAACCTGGTGGTAATCTGCCCAGCGTCCCCAAACATTACCTTTGGGAAGTGGCTCTGGTCCTGGCTGGGCCCCACCCAGTGACTATGAGTACCCAACCAACATCCAAGTGCTAAGTTGTATGCACTGAAGACCTACACAGCAAAATCTACCTAGCAGTGCAGCATCGGTAGTGTAGCTTTGGCACCTTGCTCAGAACCGGGCAGGGCCCTGCCAGCATCGCCAAACATCCAGGACCTTTGGGAAGTGGCTCAGGTCCTCGCTGGGTCCCGCCCAGTGACCCCAAGTGGCAGGGGAATCTCCTGTGCTGAATGACATGAGCTCAAGGCCTGCACAGTGAACTCCAGCTAGCTATGCCACCACAGCACCTTGACTAGCACCTGGTAGGGCCCTGCCCAGTGACCCCAAGCAGTCAGGGAGCTTTGTGCTGTGTGGTATGAGCTGAAGACCTGCACAGGGTAATCTATCTAGCTGTTCAGCCTTGGTATGCCACTCAGAACCTGGTAGAGTCCTGCCCAGCAAACTCCAACAGTTGGGGATCTTTGGAGTGCCATGTGGGGCATGCTGAAGGTCTACTCAGCATATTCCCCCCCATTTGAAGAACCTTCAAGTGCTCGTGGGACCTGAGAAATACAGGAAAATGACAAAATAAAAGAGCAAAATGCAATCTCAAACTTCCAGCCCATCTCAACCAAGCCTAGGAGACATAGACATAGAAGAAAGTGTAACAAATACACCTGAAACTTCTGAAATGACAGCAACTGGAGTAAAGAAACAACTCCATGAAGCTGTAAAGGAACTCAAATCAGAAATAAGCTTCCAGGTAAAAGAAGAAATAACAATCAAAACAAAAGAAATGCTGAACACATCTAAAGAAGACACAGTTAAAAAAAATTGAGGAGCACTGCAAAAAGATGGAAACCTTAAATGAACAATTTAAGAAACAAACAGAAGGCATGAAACAGATTCAAAGAGATATCCAAGAAATCAAAAATTCCATCAAAAGCTGGCAAAACCACCTTAATGAATGTGAAGATAGACTTTCAGTCTTTGAAGACAAAATTGCAGTGAGTGAACAGGAAAGGAAAGATCTTTTAAAAATGATAAGGTAGGACTTCCGGGAAGATGCCAGAACAGTAAGCAGCAGAGTAAACAGCCTTTCTGAGAGATACAGTTCAGATGCTGGAATACAGCATCTTGGGGAAGACAAGAAGGAAGGAAGTGGACAATCTAAAGTGAGAATTGAAGCCCACAGAAAGAGTAAAATGAAAAACCTAAACAAAGAAGAAGGCGGTAGCTGGCAGCACCTTTGTCTGGAGCCAGACCCACTGTGTAAGAGGAGCTGCTGGAGCCTGGGGACACACGATCAAAGTGACGTGGTGGCGGTGACCCTGGAGGCTTCTGCAGAGAGAGGCAGCATTAGAGGCGAGTGGCAGTAGGTGGGAACAGCAGATCTGGAAGACTGAACTGGCTGGTGGTGAGTACAGAGGACTCAGTCCTCCCACAGGAGAGAGGAATTGGCTGGGAGCCATTCTGGAGTTGGGCTGGATAAGCCCAGAACCAGAACTGCTATCAGCTTCCTACAGCAGCTCCTAGCAAGGTGCAGACCCATGGAAATTGCTCAGACTAAGCCCTGCTCCTGCACACATTCTAGGGGCCATCTCAGAGGGTCCCTGCAGGTAGCCAGCTTGGTCTGGAGGCAGCGGCCACACACACACTCCAGGAACGGTAGTGGAAGATTCTCCCTGGTGACCATACCAGGTTTGCAGGCTGAGGTCAGCCCCGCCCTTGAGTGCATTCCACCAGTCATCAGGGAGCCAAAGCAGTCCAGGAAAAGCAGCAGACAGCCCTACACCAGTGCACCCAATGGCCATCATCAGATATCCACAGACAGCACTGGCTAGAAGAACCAAACAGTCTCACTCCAGAGAAATTGTAGCCAATACAGGAAGTGCCTGGGACTCCAGTACTCATTTCCAGAAGAACCCAGGAATATTTCAAGACAAAGAAGCAAATGACAGTCTCTAGCCTCCAATCCAAGCAGTGCAAGTTCAGGAGACGCAAATGCAGAAGAGATCGGGAGTCGCACAACTTAAGTTTCTGAGGTGACGGCAACTGAAGAAAAGATACAACTTCATGAGGCTATAAAAGAAATTAAAACAGAAATACTAACTCAGGTAAAAGTAGAAATGAAAAACATAATAAAAGAATTGCTAGGCATCTCTAAAGAAGAAATAGATTAAAAAATGGAGCATAGGAAAATAAGGGAAACCTGGAAGGAACAATGCAAAAAGGATTTAGAATACATGAAACAGATTCAAAGAGATAGCCAGGAAATTAAAAACTCCATTGAATGCTGGCAAAACCACTTGAAAGAAACTAAAGATAGACTTTCAGACCTTGAAGACAGGTTTGCAGCTTGTGACTGTGAAAGGAAAGAACTCTCAAAAATAACAAAGAACCTGGAGGTAACAATTCAACGGCTGCAAGACAACTCAAAGAAACATAACTTTGTGTGAGTGAAAAAGCAGGGGTCAATACAAATGATATTAAAAGCCTATTTACAGAAATAATATCAGAAAACTTCCCGAGCATGGGGAAAGGAAGTAACGTTCAGGCAAGTGAAGCATATAGAACTCCAGCTAGCCATAACCAAAATAAATTTACACCCAGACATATAATAATCAAGATCCCAGAAATTCAACACAAAAACAGAATATTAAAAGCTGTTAGAGAAAACAAACAGATCATCTATAAAGGAAAACCCATCAGAATCACGACAGACTTCTCAACACAAACCATCAGATCAAGAAGAGCTTGGAGTGAAGTATTTCAAGTCCTGAAAGAAAACAACTTCCAACCCAGATTGATGTACCGTGCAAAACTATCTTTCAAAATTAACAGAGAAACAAGATACCTCCATGACAAAGAACAACTGAAGGAATTCATGACCACCAAACCAACCATAAAAAGAATACTGAAGGACATCTTAGAGTAAAAAGACCACAGCTCCAGAAACAGTGGCAGAGGGGTATCACTGAGTGAGGCAGACAACTGAATGGAGAGGAAAAGTAGACAGCCAATGGCAGGAAAACAGCAAGACAGAGATGAGGCTGTGCATGTTGGCCATAACCATTAACATAGATGGCCTCAATTCACCAATAAAAAGAAACACAGGCAGATTGGATCAGGAGACAGGATCCATCAATGCGCTTTATATAAGAAACACATTTAACTTAAAAGGGGGTTTACAGACTGAAAGTCAAAGGAGAGAGAACAATGCTCTACATAACAGGAAACCAGAAAGCAGTGGGGGGTAGCTTTCCCATTAGCTGCATAGTGGACAAGAAAGATATGGCATTTTTACACAATGGAAACCTACTCAGCTATAAAGAAAGATAATTTCGAGGCTCTTATAGGTAAATGGATACACCTTAAGATCATGCTCATGGATGAAATGATCCAGAGTCACATGGGTGAACATCATGTTGTCTCCCTAGTACCAAAACTAAAGGAGCTACTAGGATTCAAAATACGCGATACATATTGTAAAAATGAAAGGGGAGGAAGAGTCTAAAAAGGGAAAGCAGTGGCCATTGTTAATCTATTGTCATGATTTGAATCCGTTATTGTTTTCATTGTTCTGTTTAGTATGGTTTTATTCTATTTCAGTTTATCTACTTTTATTATATTTGATGGCACAGACAACTATTTCAAAGATAACAAAATACATTACGGTAGCCATTATTGATATCCTATCACCTTGTTTTGAAGCCCTGTATTGCTTTCATTGTTTTGAGTGATTTTAATCTATTTTGATTTATTTGATTGTATTATGACTGATGATAGAGGCAACTACTTAGAAGATAACAAGAAGCATTATGGTAACCAGTGTTGTTTTACTATTGTTTTGAAGTCATATATTGATTCCATTGTTTTGTTTCTATTGGTTTTATTCTTCACTATTTTGTTTGATTATATTATGCCTGATAGTATGGGCAGTTATTTTGAAGGTAACAAGAGGTATTATAAAGGGAAAGGAGGAAAGAAGGAGGTGAAAGGAAAAAGACATAAATTTGTATATATGTATACATAAAATAGCTAAAATGACTATACTAATAAATGTATTAGCTACTGAAAAAGAACAGTTAATACTGATGATTAGATCAAACATACATGTCTATATCTGTTAACCTAAACAACTCTTTTGAAGGTAACAATATGCAATATTATAACAACTATTGACAAATTCCTCTTTGTTTTATACACCTATAATGTTATTGTATTGGATTTGTTGTTTGTTTGTCTCTTTTGCTTTTTGTTTTTCTTTTGTGTCTTTTTTTCTGTTTTTTTGTTTTGTTTTATTTTGTTTTGCTTTTTGTGGCAACGGGGATCAAACTCACAACTTTGTGCCTACCAGGCAGGCACTTAAGCCACTGAGCCAAACTCCCAGCCCTAGTTTTTTGAGACAGGGTTGCACTATGTAGCTCAGGCTGGCCTTGAACTCACAACGCTCCTCCTACCTCAGCCTCCTGAGTACTGGGATTAAAGGCGTGTGCCACCACGCCTGGCTGTCTTTTTTCTCTTAAATTAAAAAAAAGAAAAAAAAATAGTAAAAGAATAAGTGTAACATACACTTGCAGAATAAAATCCCAAGCCAATTTTTCAGAAAGTAAAAAAAAAAAAAAAAAATGACAAGGGATCAGGAAATAACAATTCAACAGTTGCAAGATGATGCAAAGAAAAACAATATATGATTGATAGGTGTAAATGAAAAAGAAAAAGAAGGTGACAACACAAATGATATCAAAATACGATTTACAGAAGAAACAGCTGAAAATTTCCCAAACATAGGAAAGGAAACGGATATACAGATAAGTGAAGCATATAGAACTCCACTTAGCCATAACCAAAATAACTCTACACCCAGCCATATGACATTCAACATCCCAGAAACTCAACATAAGAACAGAACATTAAAAGCTGTTAAGAGAAAAGAGACAGATCACCTATAAAGGAAAGCTGAATAGAATCACAGCAGACTTCTCCATACAAACAATGAAGTCAAGAAAAGCATGGAGTGAAGTATTTCAAATCCTAAAGAAAAATGACTTCCAACCCACATTGATGTACCCTGAAAAAATGTCCTTCGAAATTGATGAAGAAATAAGATACTTCCATGACAAAGAACAGCTGAAGAGCTTCATGACCACCAAACCAACCCTGCAAAGAATACTGAAAAATATTCTAGATATACATAAAAATAAGTATGACTCCAAGAACAGCAACAGAAAAAAAAATACTAAACAGGGCAAACAATTAAACAGAGGGGAAAGGTAAAGAACCAATAGCAGAAAGATAACAAGACAAAAATAAGCCAATATATATCAAATGGCCTTAAAAGAAACAGACTGGCAGAATGGATCAAGAAACAACACCCAACCATATGCTGTAAACAAGAAACCCATCTAACCCAAAAGGAAATTCACAGGCTGAAAGTCAAAGGATGGAAAACAATACTCTATGCCACAGGAAAACAAAAAAAGCAGGTGCAGCTATTCTGTTTGCAGACAATGTGAACTTCAAATGAAAAATGATCAGAAGAGATAAAGAAGGTTGCTACATACTAGTTAGGAGAAATTTCAAGAGGAAGAGATAACAATCTTAAATATATACGCACCAAATATAGGAGCACACAGCTACAAAAAAAAATAATATAGAAATGAAAAATCAAATAAGCAATAACACAATTATAACAGGGGACCTTAAAAAATCCATTGACACAGAAATCAGACAGACGGAAAACCAGCAAAGAAATAACAGAACTGAATCAAACTTGTGAACAAATGTTCTTAGTAGATGTGTAGAGTGTTCACCCAACAACATCAGAATTTACATTCTTCTCAACTGCACATGGGACATTCTCTAAAATAGATCATATACTAGCCCATAAAACATGCTTAAGTAAATGCAAAAGAATTGAAATTGTCCCATGCATATTATCTGATCATAGTGCCATGAAACTAGAAATTAATAACAAAAAACTCTGCAATACACATGGAAGTTAAATAATACACTCCTCAACAATCAATGGGTGACAGAGGAAATTAAAGAAGAAATTAAACAATATCTACAGCAATTGAAAATGTAAATACAACTTACCAAAACCTGTAGGATGCAATAAAAGCAGTGCTCAGAGGGAAATTTATTATGATAAATTCCCACATCAGGAAAACAGAATGAACACAAATAAACAACCTGATGCTACACCTCAAACATCTAGAAAAAGAAGAGCAAGTCAAGCCCAAAGCCAAAAGTAGAGAGGAAATTATAAAGATCAGAGATAATAGAGACTAAGAAAACAATACAAAGAATTAATGAATCAAAGAGTTGGTTCTCTGAAAGAATAAATAAAATTGATAAGCCCCTAGCCAACCTTATTTTAAAAAAGAAAGAAAAAACTCAAATTCGTGCAATAAGAAATGAAAAGGGAAAAATTATTATAGACCCTGTGGAAACACGGAAGATCATCAATACCTACATTGAAAACCTTTACTCCCATAGGTTCAGTAACACAGAAGAAATGGACAGATTTCTAGAAACATATGACATACCAAAGCTGGATCAAGAAAATGTAAAATTGCTGAATTACCCAATTTCAGTTGATGAAACTGAAAATGTAATTAAAATCTTACCAACAAAGAAAATCCTAGGTCCTGATGGATTCACAGGTAAATTCTACAAGAAATTCAAGGAAGACTAAATGCCAACACTCCTCAAACTCTTTGATGAAATTGAAAGAGAAGCAAGTCTCCCTAACTCATTTCTGAAAGCAAGTATTACCCTACCAAAACCAGAGAAAGACCCAAAAAAAAAAAAAAAAAAAAAAAAAAAAAAAAAAAAAAAAAAAAAAAAAAAAAAA